>JAVKPL010014965.1:0-94709 GCA_032173675.1 Gastrolobium villosum | reverse complement strand
TGAATTTTGGCTTTCTCAAGTGCAATTTCTGGGTCACGTCATTTCTGCTGATGGGGTGGCGGTAGATCCTAATAAAATTGAGGCAGTTATTGATTGGGAGAGGCCCAAGACCGTGACTGAAGTAAGGAGTTTTCTGGGTTTGGCTGGTTATTACCGGAGATTTATTAAAGGATTTTCGGAAATGGTTTTGCCATTGACCCGTTTGACCCGGAAGGATACTCCATTTATTTGGACGCATGAATGCGAAGAATGTTTTCAGAAGATAAAGGAAAAATTGACGACTGCTCCTGTGTTAGTACTTCCTGATCCGGAAGGTGAATTTGAGTTGTACAGTGATGCTTCTAAAAAGGGATTGGGTTGTGTGCTGATGCAAGATAGGAGAGTAGTAGCGTATGCTTCGAGGCAGCTGAAACCGCATGAAGAAAACTATCCGACTCATGACTTAGAGCTTGCCGCAATCGTTTTTGGATTGAAACAGTGGAGGCACTTCTTGTATGGAATGAAGTTTGTCATATTTAGTGACCACAAGAGCCTAAAGTACTTATTCGATCAAAAAGAGTTGAATATGAGGCAACGGCGGTGGACTGAATTCTTAAAAGATTATGATTTTGAACTGAAATATCATCCCGGCAAGGCTAATGTTGTAGCGGATGCATTGAGCCGAAAGTCAGTGAGCATGGCGAACATGATGATGAGGGATTTTGATGTAATTGAAAGATTCAGAGACATGAAATTGTCTGAAGTCTTTCCAGGCAGAATTTGTGACATCGAAATTACAAGAATTGAGAACGAAATGATGACCAAGATTAAAGATGCTCAGCTGCAAAATGAAAGTGCTAAACGACTGAAGGGTCAGAGTGGTGTATCCTGCAATGATGAGGGTATACTATTATATCAGGGTCGTATAGCAGTACCTAGACAGTTGACAGAGGAAGTGATGACAGAGGCCCATAGGGGTCAATTCACTGTCCATCCTGGAGCTACAAAGATGTATCAGGACCTAAAGATTAATTTCTGGTGGCCTGGTATGAAGAAAGATATTGCAGAGTTTGTCTCCAGGTGTCTCGTATGTCAGAAGGTCAAGATTGAGCATCAAAAGCCTTCTGGTATGTTGCAACCACTGGATGTTCCTGAATGGAAATGGGAGAGTATCTCCATGGATTTTGTGGTGGGGTTGCCGCGAACACAGGCTAGTTATGATTCTATTTGGGTAATTGTGGATAGATTGACAAAATCCGCACACTTTTTACCAGTTCGGGTAGATTTCTCTGCTGAGAAATTGGCCAGGCTCTATGTGAAGGAGATTGTGAGGCTTCATGGGGTGCCTGAGAACATTGTGAGTGATCGGGACCCGAAGTTCACTTCTCGCTTCTGGGGAGCATTGCAGGAGGCTCTTGGCACTCGGTTGAGACTGAGTACTGCCTATCATCCACAGACGGATGGTCAGACTGAGAGGACCATTCAGACGTTGGAGGATATGTTGAGGGCTTGCACTCTAGAGCAGGGTACGGCATGGGATCGATACCTTCCACTGGTTGAGTTTTCATATAATAATAGTTTTCATGCTAGTCTGGGTATGGCTCCCTACGAGGCCTTGTATGGTCGCAGGTGTAGGACACCTACTTGCTGGGCAGAGGTTGGAGACTCAGAGCGGTTTGGATTGGATTTTGTTCAGGAGACCACTGAACAGATTAAAATGATTAGGCATCGTCTGAAAAAGGCCCAAGATCGCCAAAAGAGTTATTATGATCTCAAGCATCGGCCTCTAGAGTTTGAAGAGGGAGATCACGTGTTTCTAAAGTTATCACCAGTTACAGGTGTGGGACGAGCCCTGGGAGTGAGGAAGCTGAGTCCTAGATTCATTGGACCCTATCAGATTCTACGTAGGGTAGGACCGGTTGCCTACCAGCTTGCCTTACCTCCTCAACTATCCAATATACATGATGTATTCCATGTTTCTCAGCTAAGAAAGTATGTATCTGATCCTTCTCATGTGGTTCAACCTGATGACGTTGAAATTCGGGAAAATTTGAAGACTCCAATTGGACCACTGAAAGTACTCGAGCGGGATGAGAAGAGGCTGAGGAACAAATCTATTCCTATGGTGAAAGTCCAATGGGAAGGAAGGACACCTGAAGAGTCGACTTGGGAGCGGGAAGACGAGCTTCTCCGTCAGTATCCTGAGTTTAAGGACAGGTATGTTCTTGATTTTGCGGACAAAATCGCTAAAAGGTGGGGTGACTATAATAGCCCAAAATAATTAATTAGAAAAATACATGTGATTAGATAATTAAGCATGTATTAGTGAGTAAAAATAAGTAAATTCCCTTATAAAATTAATTGGGGTCACTTTTGAGGTAAAAAGTGTACTCTGTGAAAATTAAGGGGTATAAATGGGTGTAGAAAAAAGTACCCAAAATATAAAAATGGAACTAGAAATATTCCTAGAAAAATATTCCAGACTGTTGGGTAAAGTTTGGTAATTAATGGAGTTGAATAGATAGATGAACCAATACCCACTTAACATGTGTTAAGTGGCAAGCCACTTGGAACCCTTATTTCCCACCCAACCCGTCGCGCAGAAACAGAGAGAAGAAAAGAAGGGAAAAGAAGGAAGGAAAAGAAGAGAAAAAGAAGAGAGGAAGGAGAAGAGAAAACCCTAGGGGGATCAAACCTTGATGGTTTTGAGTGATTCCAAAGCCTAAACCACTCCAAATCTTCCCCTCTTTCACAATCCTAGCTTGGGTCTTGGTGGGGAGTTGTGTGGTTTGAGATTTTTCTTCTCAAAGTTGCGAACCATGTGGAGAAATTGAGAGATTTGTTGGTTTCTACCTCCATGGAAGCTTGAGGAACCCTCACCCCTTGATTGTGCAACACTTGGTGGTAAGATTTCATCCCTTGAACTCTATTTTCATGAAGAATCCATGATTTAGGTTTTGGATGAATAGTGTTTTGGGGTTTATGATTATGTGAGTGAATGGGATATGTTCTAGGTAGATTAAGGCCTAGAGTATGTTGAGAAAAATGCTAGGAATGACATTTAATCGGTGAAAATAAGTTTAGATAGTCGTATGATTTTGTTTGGAAAATCACAAAATTATGCATTTGACTATTGTTCGGCTTGTTTTTGTAATCAATGGTTTGGTTTGGTTGATTGTTGATATTGTCCATGTGATGCTTAGGATTGAGGCATTTGGACCAACCGTGAGTAACCAACCGTTGGAGCAAGCTATGGAGCTCGGTTAGCTCCTTGATGTTAATGTTGTGTGGTGAAGATTGGTGAAGAACAAAGGTTAAGTTGGAAGCATTGAGGTAAGCCTTCGGACCTTGGGTGTAATTCCCTTTATTGTTCCACCAAGCCCTGAACGGGTAATGGTGTGTTGTTGTATATAAATGCAATGAAATAGTGTAATGCTTCGTTATATGTATTTGCATGCTTTGGTGTGACATAGGATGGTGTTTCCCTATGTTGGTATGTAGCATGACGATGCGTAAATCATACTTGGTAGTTTAGCTGGCCAGTAGGACTATTTGCATCTGAGTATCCTTAGGACAGCTCGAGAGCTCGAGGGATTTCTCCTGGAGATGTTTTGTACACTTGCATGAATATGTATTTGCTGCATTATTATTGTCATTGCTATTACACTGTTATTGAACTATGGGGTGGAGAGATGCTCCAAGGACCCCTGGTTTACTGGATATATTCGTATATCTCACCCCGTGTGGTTGGGGACCCCCTTTCAGGAAAGGATGCTGCAGGAGCCTCTGATGGCAAGTGGCCATATTTGAAGTGATTGGGCATATGAAGATGTTGTGTCATTTGATTAAGCATGTTATTTTGTAGTTCACATGTATAGGATTGCTAAATGAGAATCAATTGTCATATGCATGCTATATTTATTTGGGAGGACTTAGCCTATGCTCATGCTTTTGGTATCTCTTTTGTTGATGGGAGCCAAGGAGTGATCATAGTGTTTTGTAGCTAAGTCCCATGATTTGTAATTGAAACTTGTAAACATGCTATGTTGTAATTATTGGGTATTTGCATATATGATGAAATGATATGTATGCTTCTCTTGTATATGAGTATCTAGAGAGACTAGAATTCATGTATTGAAAGGATTATATGATGTAAATTAGGTGAAAGAAGACCTTTAGGTTGGAAAACCAATCCAAAACAAAGATACCCTGTCTTGTTGTCCAATTTTCGTATCCTATACGATAGATTTGGATCCTTGTGTCTTGATGGAAGTTGTAGATATGTTTCTTAGCTTTCCATAGAGACCAAGATTGTGTAATTTGGATAAGTATAACTCAAGTTATGGTTAAAACACCACAGGTAGGTCAAACTGCCCTGTTTTGGGTGCTTGCTCCCGAATGTCCACGCTTGGAGCGTGGGATCCACGCTTGGAGCGCCCACCTTCTGACTGTCCACGCTCGAAGCGTGGGATCCACGCTTGAAGCGTAGGGGTCCTGGGAAATTCAGCATTCCATTTCGTAAAAACCTCATAACTTGGGCTACGGTGCTCCGATTTGAGCGCGGTTTGAACCCACGCGTAAGTAATGAAAAATCCTATAATATTATGGGCAAATGGAGACCGTAATAAATGAAATGAAAGTATGGTATTAAGCTTTAAGTATGTTATTCCGCAATGCACTATGGTTATGGTCACGCAATTGGGTAATTTTAATTCGGCTTGCTTTAAAAGAAAAATTTAACCGGATTTTAATTGCACCAATGTGATTGTAACTGCGCTTAATATCATAAGTCAATGTTAACAAACCGGTTCTAGAACGGGGTGTTACAAATATCACCGAGAAGTACCTGGGCAGTAATCTTTATACCCATTGCAGCTTTGATTTGTTTGTGATGGAGATAAGTTCCCTGAAATTAGACCACCATCACTTAGTTGACTTATGACACATACTGAATAAAACACTCCCTCTGCCAGGATGAAATTTATTGATTAAGAATGTATTACAGCAAACAAACTGTTGACGTTTGATATACATGGATGAGAAGTTCATTTATTCAATCCAATAAAATAAAATTTGTCTGGTATAAGAAACAAATAATCTAAGAACCCTCTCCACCAAGTGGGTGTCTCCCAATTTTTTATGACCTCTCCCAACTGTTGATTCATATTAGCATAACAATATTAAGTATAAACACATATATTTGCCAGAACACTTCCAAGTTCTAGCTTATGGAAGTCTCAAAATTATTTTAAAAAAGAGACGCAAGTTACAGAATTTTAAGAACTTGAAGCCCAATAAGCCCTTCAAATACATCCATTTAGTAATTAATACGAGTAATAGTATATGGGTAATCCTTTCATTCACCAACAACAAAGTTGATTTCAAAGCTCTAAACACATTTCTAAAAATAACATGCTCTTTCATAGCCAGAAGCACACCTGCACGCACTCACACACCTGAAGAGTTGTACACGGGCTACAACTATAAGCATGGTTTTCAAACAGAGTTAAAGATCCAAGGGCACAAAAAGCAAGTTAAATCACATGTAAACTCTCTTGTTGTCAAACTTGCACTAGTTTACGAGCTAAACACTCGATTCTACTTGCACGCCTGGATTTACATATGGATTTGACTGCAGAATTAGGGGTATTCATCAACCAATCCAAACCGATTCAAATCGCGATGACCGATTTGAAAAACCGAATTAACCAAAAACCCGAAAAAAAAATGCATATTTTAATTGGATTGGATCGGTTTTTGGTTTGGTTGGTGAAAACCGATCCAATATATTACGTATTTATTATTTTTGAAATTCCACTACTTGTTTTGTAGATATGGAATCTTGGATGTTATTGATAGCAAACTACCTTGTTTTAGTTTTTTTTTGTCTATTATTCTATTTTAACTCTTCATGAAATTTAAAACTTGTTTTAGTTTGAAGACTTGAATTTTCCAGTGGTTTATAACTTTGTATGGCTTCATTTTAACATAGCTAGTGACTTGTATGGCTGAAATTTTAGACTTTTCGAAAAACCGAAAACCAATCCAAACCGAATAAAATTGGATTGGATCGGATTTGAAAAAAGAAATATAAACCGAATGGATGATTAAATGATCAAACCGAAGGAATTGGATCAGATATTTTTCCTTCAAAACCAATTCAATCTAGACCGCGAACACCCTTACGCAGAATGCAGTTGTACTGTTGTAGTTTATTTTTGTTAACCTACAACTAGATTTACACATGGATTTGACCTCAGAATGCAGTTGTAGTTGATTAACCTACAAAATCCTGTATGTGCTGACTAAGTATAATATAAAAGTTTTCACTTTATTACTTTTGTTTACTTTGTTATGGATTTGAAATTTAAACATTAATTATGGATATGATATTATGTTTGGGGTACCGGGATATTTCTTTTAAATAATATTTTTGAAGAGTGAAAACTCTTATGGGACGAGTTTACTAGTCAAGCTTACTAGCTGAGTTAACCTTAACTCTCAAGGTTGGCAACCTTGGCCACAAACTTAGCAACAAGAGACATGTACTGATAAAACTTGGCCACAAGCTTACGTTGCAGGGTTAGAGCCCTCTAACAGGGAATGCATATCTTTCCAAGGGTTTGATTTGAGTCATTACTGATAAAATTTATGTTAAGAGTCAGTGTCACCAGTCAATTTTTTCATGTTAAGCATAATGGTCAGAATCTCACAATCCTTTCCCTAGCTTCCAACACTGAAGGGATCACAGGCACTCATTTGTGTATGAAATTAACAATAAAGGGGAAGGGGGGATTTTCAACTCACCAAAAAAGAATCTTGTTCATGTGCATACTAGAAAGTTATGTAGCAAAGTTCTAATTTTCCTATCAAGTAACAACTGAAAACCATACCTTAACACGGAGCTCTTTCATTGGATGAGGTGTCAATAAAGCTCGAATTGTGGTAACAATTGGCACCTGTAATAGAAATTTCATCAGTCAGAAGTAGAGGGCATGTAGTAAGAAATGATGCAGTGCAAGATGCTTGCCTGCATTCCACAGACAACTATTTGATCTCCTTCATGAAGAACACCATTAACTAAAACAACATCAATAGTAGTTCCATGGCCTTCAATAACTTTGACCTCCAAAACAGTACACTGGTAGCCACAATCAAATAACAATTAGGTCCCTAAAGTTAAACGCTCGTAAAGCACTAAACCAGTTTGAATATTATGTGGCAATAAAGCTAACCTGCACTTCTTCACTGTATGTAAGTTTCTCAACCATTGTTTTTTGGGTCCACTGAACCAATAGTAATAACATATCTGGGATTCCTTCACCACTACAACATGAAAGACTCAATATCAATACAACAACACCCATATGAAGAGCATTAAGCAGATTATACAACAGTCTTATGCAACAACAAAAGAGATGGTTTTCGTCCTAAGGCAAAGATTTAACAATCTTCCAGGCATACTAGCACCCAAAATAAATGGAGATGTGCCCCCCACTTTCCACACACACACCCCTGTCTTCTCCCTAAGTTCCCACCAAATCAACATTTTTTGCATAATTTCAGGGAGAGCTCATAAAGGGTGAACCCATTTTGAAACATCCCAACAAAATGTTTGAAACAGTAAAAGATGCTTTGTAATAATGAAGAAAATGCTGAAAGCAAATGGAACGAAACTCTTCTGAAACCAACAAAACATGTTGACTTAAAATTTGGGCACCTTTAAAATGAAGAGATATTGTATAATATTATCTATATTAACGAAAGAACTATTAAAAGTTATATGTACATACAATTCAATATTTAATTAAATATCCCTTGGGTCTCAAAAGTATGACCCATCCGTTTAGGCTTGTTCTTAATGACAAAGGAGACATTATCATTCATCATACCAAGGAATAACTTGATCTCATGGAAACTTTCACCACATAAAAGAAATGGTGAATGCCCAATTAATGGGCTCCAAAACCAGCCATTGTATCAATTAACAATCCAATTTTTTTTTGTTTCGCACAGGAGGGGGGAAGTAGCAGAGTATTATGGCTGCAAGGCAACCACAGTTACCTTATTGCACTGGTAGGCACAATGCTGAACGTTTCTCCCATTTCTTTATTTTTATAATACAACTCAGTATTTAGCCCTTGTTCCTTGAATTGAGTAATAATCTAGCAATGAAACAGAAGAAAATTAGGGTGGCAAACCATGACAAAAAATGTCTTGCATAACTGACAAATAAAAAAGAAACGTCTTTTTTACTACCTGAGTGAGCCTCGTATTAAACTCATTCTGAACATCCTTTGACTGCTGCTTCATTGCTTTAACAATTGGAGAGTTGCGGCATGTTTTCCACCCATAAAGCCTGTCAACCTGCAATGTTACAAGAAGAGTGTAAGAGCATTACCTATAAAAATTAATGGAAGCGACTCCTCATAAAAGTGCAAAACATAAATACTCACCTTATTCAAGGCAACAATGAATTCTGTATTCCTCATTTTTAATAGATTGAGTGATTCTATTGTTTGTGGCTCTAAGCCATGCATAATGTCAACAACCAAAATTGCGATATCACATAGACCTGAACCCCGAGACCTTAAGTTAGTAAATGATTCGTGCCCAGGGGTATCAATAACCAGTAGACCAGGAACTTTCAGCTTTGCATCAGCTTTAAGTTCCTTTGTTCTATCACGAATGTTCTCAGCAGGAAAGTATGTTGCACCAATCTGTTGTGTGATACCACCAGCCTCACCCTCCTGAACATTAGTACCCCGAATACAATCCAGCAGCTTGGTTTTGCCAGTGTCCACGTGCCCCATGATACAGCAGATTGGGGAGCGGAGGTTCTCATCATTTGGCTTAGAAGGCACAGAAGACTTTGGCGGTCCCTTTTTCGAGTCTGGATTATGCTTTCTATTTTTGTCCACATTAGACTGTGATCTATCTTCAATGTCTTCAGCCACAGGCTTAGAAACAGTTTTATTAGTAGCACCTGTTGTGTAGGAGGAAAACTGATAAGTTCATGATATTGTGACTTAGAACATGTGTGTTGATATTAAAATGGTAATTAAATGGATATCTTTTATTAATATAAACCCAAATTTTTACATAGAAATGAAAGATTCTGAGTTTAAGTGCTAATGGGCCGATTGTGTATTTTGCAGGCCCAAATTATTATCTCTTTTCAACAAAAAGAAAGAAAGAAAAAAAGACAAGGAATGGCTGAACTTTTGAAGAAAAATTGAAGTCAAGCCCAAAGGAATTAAAAGCAGAAAAGTGGTGGGCTGTGTATTTTTGGAGCCCAGATAAAATCAAATCCAGGAGAAGCAGTGGGCTGTGCGCGGTTGTAGCCCAAAAGAAAAGAAAAAAAGAGATCCGACCCACATGGAATGAGACACACTTCTGAGTCTCAGGAAACCTAACTCTTTCTCCCCATTACTCGTACCCTAAAACCGCAGCCGCTCCATGCCCTTCCTCTCCCACAGCCACAACTCCATCTCTGAGCCCATTCTTCTGAGCCATCCATAAAAAAACCTTGTTCTAGTAAGCGGTTCACTTGACCATCGTTCTAGAAGCTTATCCCTAACCGAATAGTGACGTGGAGGTCAGTACGATCGTGGAAAGAGAAGTTGTTGGGTGAATCCCTCGTGAAATCGTGGAGCTAAAAGTTGATTGAGCGACCTACAGCAAGGAAGCAATACGTGGAGGCTGCAAGGAGAGGGCCCACAGCCCATGCATGTGCGAGGAAGGTGCTATAAATAGAAGAAGAACAGTGAATGTGAGGGGGGGATCCTTTTTCTTCATCGATCTTTTCTGCTTCTATTGTTTTCTGAATTCTCCTTAGACTTTTCATTTTTATTTTTACTCTTTGTAATGCATAATCTGGTGCTAAACTTGTTGGTGCAGCAGTGAGGTCGTCCGGTTGTTAGGACTCTTGCTGCACCTTTGATTTCTGCATTTTCTCGTTTTTATTTGAACATTTAGCTGTAGTGTTTAGCTTAACCCTTATGGGTATGAGCTAATTTCATTAAGGTTGGGTGTAGGTACCCGAACCACAATCTTGAATGTGTGTAAATCTCAGTTGCTTAAAATTGTTTTCATTTTGTTCAACGTTGTGTTAAATTTTACCTATCCTATTTTTGAGGCCTGATTATAGGATAATACTCCAAGATTTAGTCATTGAGAAATGACTAAAGCCAGAACTATGTTGGACACATGGACTTGAGGGTGAAAATTCTCAAGGGATGTTACTCAGAGATGAGAAGAGCTTCCATGATGTGTTGATTGGATTTAATGTTCATTCCTTCTTTTAGCACAGAGATGTGTGAATTGATGGTAAATGATAATAATGTTTTTAAGAGATTAAAAGCAGCAAGAGAGGGTTCAACACGTGGGAATTGATCTTAAGAAACTGTTTTAGCATTCATTTGAAGGCTGTGGGGAAGGGGGACTGAACTCAACCTATTTTTCTTCACAAATTTTTCTATACCTTCAGCAGCATCTTCGATCACCATAACTTCCTTTAATTTCTAGATATTAATTCCTTTATATAAAAAGAAAAAGAAAAATTGTTGGCTTTTAAATCTGTTCCAGTTTATAATTAAACTCCCAAATCATGTTCTTTAAATTTGATTTTATTTTTAAAATTGTGTGCTGATTTACAATCATTAATTAGTTAAGTTAGAAAATTGCAAAAGATCCTTGAGGGAACGATATTTGGGACTCATAAAAGCCCTATATTACTTGTTGTCGTGTATGCTTGCGCGTGTAATTGCACATTGTAGCAATGTACCAACAAAAACCAATAATTTTTTTTTAAAATTTGCAAGAAAGTAGTTAACAAACAAAAGATTAAATTTCACTAGGGAACAAAAGCATATGCCAAATTCCTAATATTCAACCCCTCAGGCACTTGGACACAAGCAACAACAACCACCACCATGCCTTATCCCATTAGGTGGGGGTTGGCTACAGAAGTCAATCGCACCACCGGGTCTTGATCACAAACACACACACAGAAGTTTGTTCATACACATGCTACAGGGAGATCTATTGCTTGCTGAAGGACAAAAACATTTTTTTATCTAAAGCAAAGAAGGAAAATAAAACTACAGACCAGAAAATAAAAAAGCATCACACTGATAGAGTGCCAGGTTTGACCTCAATTCTTGTGGACAGTAGAATCTCATAGTAACTTACAAGTTTGTGGCAGCAGGTGACATTATTAATATAACCAAGAAGTCTGATCATTTGCTAGCAGAAAAAAGATTCCAAATCTAAATTCTTGATCTAAAATCCAAAGCATCATCAGTTTCTATTTCTATATACCAAAATAAGTGAATATATATTATTGCAAGTTCACCATGAAGCAATTGAACTTTAAGCATTCAGCAACAATATGGACCGATAGAGCACCAAGCTACCATGTTTGTTATTTTCAATCATCAAAAAGATTTCCAGTATAAGTAGGATAATAAGTGACAAAAGAATCGATAAAATGAAAATCTCACCAGGATTGTGACTAGCTACAACATTTTTAATCTCCTTTCTGACAATTGGTTCAGTCTCTGAGTCAGCCTCTTCATCTGCAAATGCGCCTTTGGCATTCAGATTAACATCATCCCAGCTTTTTGCATCCCATTCATCCTCTCCATCCTCATCTTCTTCCACTCCATCCTCTTCAACTACTTCCGGAGGCTCAACTTTGTCCTCCACCTGCACTGACTCCACTTCTTCAACCTTCTCTGGTTCCTCTGGAACCACATGAGTGGTAGCCTCAACAGCAGCAGCACCATTCTGATTACGATGGGTTGGTTTTGACTTCATTGTCTGATATATGGGTTTTTTGGGTGGAGCATTGGAGTCCCCAGGAAGAGTGACGCCCCCTGTGCTATTGAGAATTTGCCTCCTCATTGCCTCCAAACGACGGGCTTCTTCTTTTTGCTTACCAGTTAACAGTTTACCTTCTTGCTTCTTTTTCTGGAGTTTCTCCTTTTCTCTTTCCTTCTTTCTGCGTCTAGCCTCTTCAGCCTGTCTCTCAAGTTCCTCTTGCCTAAGCCGTTCCTCTTCTTCCTTCCTTAATCTCTCCTCCTCTTCTTTTTTCTTCCTTTCTTCAGCCTCTTTTCTTCGAGCCAGTGCCTCCTGCATCTCCCTAACATGCTTTGGCACTTTCTTCGACTCATTCTTCTTTGATTTAATCGTCTCATTTTTTATTTCTTCTGTTTCATTTTCTGGTACATTTCCGGCTGCTGCTGCTGCTGCAGCCGTGGCCTTCTTCTTCTCCTTTTCCTTTTCCTTTTTCTTCTTCTTCTTCTTTGCAGCAGCTGACTCTACACTCTCCTCTTCCCCCTCCTTTTCTCCTGAAGCATCAGCAGCAGAACCTACTTCAGGAGTAGGCTGAACATACGCAGAATTTTTTTTTCCAACGCATGGGACACGCTTCCTGTACGGATACTCTTCCGATACGGATATTGTCGTATCGGATTGGTCAACAACTTTCGATACGGTCAACCACGCTTCCATTGAGGAGGGTTCAAAACCAGAATATCTTGTTTGGCGGTCGGTGGGTTTGAGTGGGTTGTGGGGAATCGAAGAAGAAGACGGAGACATGGTTGGAATCGGTAGTAAGAGCAGCAATACCAAGCAATTTTCAGTTATGGTTTCAGAGAGCCATACCTGAAACCATGGTAGTCAAAATCGCGTTCCATGCGACGGTAATCATTTTTATCTGACGCAGGCAAAAAAGAAACAAAAAAAATAAAAGATCAGCAAGATTCGATTCCGATTCCTGACACCATTTCTGAAAAGAAATGATTCTTTTCTATTTTTGTGCCTTGGAATAATTCTGAGAATCAGAATTACGTTTGTTAACATATTTTATTTTTATTCTGAGAATCAGAATTACGTTTGATAACACAATTTATTTTTATTCCGAGAATCAGAAAAACATTTTGGGACATTTCGTGTTGGAGAGTGAAATTAACGAAGAAAGTTCTGAGTTTTGCAGAAATTTGAACTCGTCGTTATCTTTGTCGTCATTGCCTCGTCTACAATTCTGTTTACTGATTGAGATGTATTCAATTCATGAAAATAGCTTTCTTTTTTATTCATAATTTAACTTGCCCTAACTCATTTTTCACTTCTTCTGATTTGATTATTGTGGATCTCCATAATTTGCCCTAAATCCGTTAGCTACTACTTCTCAGAGATCTCCTTTATTTAAGATTAGGTCCATTCATTTTTTTTCTGGAATTGCATATGCACTCTGTTGTTACCCCCAAAAATTTGTTATTTTTTCCCCTTGGCATTTAAACTGATTTGTTAAGTGATGTTTATTCTTTAATGGCATCTACACCAAAAAGGCGAAAGAGAGACGTAAGGAGACGATTCCGCGATGAAGGAGGGTGGTGGTCTGATGATATGTTGAAGGCCTGTGATGGTTTGGTGTTGTTGTGTGAGGGGAGGGAGAGAGAGGGGGAGAGATAAAGGGAAAACTGATTCTTTTTTTGTGCCAGGAATGAGAAAAGCAGAAATTTTTTGATTCTTTTTTTTGTTTCCCGGCACAAAAATTAAACCGGTTCATCTGGGGAACAAAAAAATAAACCGGTTTTAACAAACGAGTTTCTCATCCATTTTTATTCTGAGGAACAGAAATTGAAAAAAAACTCATTCTCGGAAGGTTGTCATGCACACCCTAAGTAAATGAAAAAAAGGCAGATTGCGAAAGCAGTGAAGAGAGAGACTACCGAGAAAAGAATGGAATAAGAGAGGCGGTGAAGGAATGGAAAGTTGGGGAACGAGAAGTTTTTTGCGCTGAATGTGGATTGTATATAACGGAAAGACGAAGACAGGAAAACACAAAATTGTGCTTTGTATTATTTTTCATTAGTTGTGGGAGTGTCACGATCGGATTAGTTAGGATTTTAAAAGATTTTTTTGAATTAATTTTTTTTATAGATTGATTGGTCACTCTGGATCGTATAGCCTTGATTAGGGATATCTATTAAGAAGATATCCCTATACCTAACTTGATCACTGGAAAGAATATACCTAGTTTAATACCGCCTTTACCTTAGTGTGGTGAAAGTGGTTAATCATGTGTGTTGTACCGTCGATGAGCCCTCGTATTTATAGGGGCTGCCTCTGGTTTGAATTGTGGAGCTGAGCTGTAATGGCGCGGGGGCCATTACAGTCTGGTCGGCCATTACTGGGTGTAACGTACCGAACGTTATGTATTATTTTTCATTAGTTGTGGGAATGTCACGATCGGATTAGTTAGGATTTTAAAAGATTTTTTCGAATTAATTTTTTTTATAGATTTTAAAACACTATTTAGAATTAGAGAGATTTTTAAAAAAAAATTAAAAGACTTTTTTTACTATAAAGATTTCCTCCTATCGAATTTTAAAGAATTTTAATAGAATTTATAAGATTTGAAAGAACACAATGAATTTACAAAATTTTAAAAAATTATATGAATTTTTAACAAACATTTAAAATTATAAGAATCAATATAAAAGGGAAATGTTATACTTACGATCTATTTTTGTTTACAATATTTTACAATCATATCTTAAGTGTTGATCTCCGTCAATCAACGGTTATCATTCATTGCCAATTAAATATTAATTAATCAGTTTAATTTGCGAAAATAATAGTCATTGATTGACGGAAACCAACGGTTAATAAATGGTTTTAAACAAAAATAGGTTGTAAGTATAATCTTCCCCATAAAAAAAATAACAAAGAAGTGCAATGAAATTAATAAAAGAAAAGTAAAACCTAATATAATTTTCTCAATCAGGAAAACATAATATAATTTTTAACAAACATTCAAAATTACTAAACAACAGCTTTTCACATATCTAATGGGTTAAAAATTATCTTCTTCATTTAGTATCAAAGCTATGCATATATAATTATAACACCCAATTTTTTTTAATTGTACAAATAATTCTAAATTTGCATATAGAACCTAAAGTTCATGATAAATTTCCGTTTGAAATTTTTTGCAATTGATCTTGAAAACCTTGGGGTTTTTGTTTTACATGATGAGAATTTTTTAACCATACATCAGATGCATATTTTCATTGAATATTCTAAGAAAATTTCAAATCTAAAATTTTGGGTTTAATTACATGAAAGTTTAGAAAATTTCTCAATTTTTTTTCAATCAATACATTGAAATCTTAAATTGCTTTGGGGCTTTTGAGAAACAAGCTTTTAGTTATCTATTGACACAAAAATTGTTTGAAATCGTTTTCTATAGTGAAGAAATTTCGTTCATGAATGTATTGTTACGAAATATAAGGTTCATATTACGAAAGTTTCAATTTTTCTTTAAATTGACGTTGTTTCATCAATGTAAAACGAAAATTGGTTTGAGGGTTTTAGTTTCCCTATTATCTTTTCACTGTTTTATGTTATTTTTAATACAAAAATCACACATTTTTGTGCCGAGAAAAAATCGCGACCCATAGCTTGAAAAATCAATTTTTAAACTTCCAAATTTTCTCAAAAAAGGCTAAAAAATATGTTATTTTTGAGATAGATTATATTAAAATCTCGTTGGTTCGTTGTTTCTAAATCTCGTTGGTTTGTTGTTTCTGGATTGTTTTGTAATGAAAATCGCTCAAAAATATGCTCTCTCTTTTTTTGTGACGAAGTTCCCATAGCAGAACCCATTTTCTAGTAGTCAACATGCCAAAGGAAGAAGAAATAGAAGAATCTTAAGAAATCCTAGGGATTAAGGTGAGATTGTTAGAGAGGCATCCTACTTATATTTTTCACTAAAAAGTCTCACGAAATTCATACCAATAGAAAATCCATTAAAATCGTCGAATTTTTGAATCCCACGAGATTGTGATTCCATTGTTTAAAGTGTTTGGAGTTTGTCATTTTAAATGACATAAGTTATGTCATTTTAGGAGAGAGATAGACACATAAAAATGAAAATCATGGAAAAAAAATGGGTGGTTTTCTTAATTTAAAATTAAAAAAAAAAATTATGTATCTGTCTCTCTCTTAAAAGGACAGAATGTTATGTTATTTAAAATGAGAAACATTTTTTCCTTGTTTAAAATCTTGATTGTATACCATCATATTTGGACGGATTCTAAAATAATCCTTTAAAATTCTAATCGAATACTACGTGACTTTTTTTAATCCATTAAAATCCTAATCGAATACCAACGGATTTTTTTGTCCAAAAACAATGCATTAAAATATTTTGAAATCTCAATCCAATACACCCCTGTTCTGTCCTGAGGACAGAGATGTTCAACCTTTATCAGGTTGATTGGTCACTCTGGATCGTATAGCCTTGATTAGGGGTATCTATTAAGAAGATATCCCTATACCTAACTTGATCACTGGAAAGAATATACCTAGCTTAATACCGCATTTACCTTAGTGTGGTGAAAGTGGTTAATCATGTGTGTTGTACCGTCGATGAGCCCTCTTATTTATAGGGGTTGCCTCTGGTTTGAATTGTGGAGCTGAGCTGTAATGGCGCGGGGGCCATTACAGCCTGGTCGGCCGTTACTGGGTGTAACGTACCGAACGTTATGTATTATTTTTCATTAGTTGTGGGAGTGTCACGATCAGATTAGTTAGGATTTTAAAAGATTTTTTTGAATTAATTTTTTTTATAGATTTTAAAACACTATTTAGAATTAGAGAGATTTTAAAAAAAAATTAAAAGACTTTTTTTACTATAAAGATTTCCTCCTATCGAATTTTAATAGAATTTATAAGATTTGAAAGGACACAATGAATTTACAAAATTTTAAAAAATTATATGAATTTTTAACAAACATTTAAAATTATAAGAATCAATATAAAAGGGAAATGTTATACTTACGATCTATTTTTGTTTACAATATTTTACAATCATATCTTAAGCGTTGATCTCCGTCAATCAACAGTTATCATTCATTGCAAATTAAATATTAATTAATCAGTTTAGTTTGCGAAAATAATAGTCATTGATTGACGGAAATCAACGGTTAATAAATGGTTTTAAACAAAAATAGGTTGTAAGTATAATCTTCCCCATAAAAAAAATAACAAAGAAGTGCAATGAAATTAATATAAGAAAAGTAAAACCTAATATAATTTTCTCAATCAGGAAAACATAATATAATTTTTAACAAACATTCAAAATTACTAAACAACAGCTTTTCACATATCTAATGGGTTAAAAATTATCTTCTTCATTTAGTATCAAAGCTATGCATATATGATTATAACACCCAATTTTTTTTAAGTGTACAAATAATTCTAAATTTGCATATAGAACCTAAAGTTCATGATAAATTTCCGTTTGAAATTTTTTGCAATTGATCTTGAAAACCTTGGGGTTTTTGTTTTACATGATGAGAATTTTTTAACCATACATCAGATGCATATTTTCATTGAATATTCTAAGAAAATTTTAAATCTAAAATTTTGGGTTTAATTACATGAAAGTTTAGAAAATTTCTCAAATTTTTTTCAATCAATACATTGAAACCTTAAATTGCTTTGGGGCTTTTGAGAAACAAGCTTTTAGTTATCTATTGACACAAAAATTGTTTGAAATCATTTTCTATAGTGAAGAAATTTCGGTATTGTTACGAAATATAAGGTTCATATTACGAAAGTTTCAATTTTTCTTTAAATTGATATTGTTTCATCGATATGTAAAACGAAAATTGGTTTGAGGGTTTTAGTTTCCCTTTTATCTTTTCACTGTTTTATGTTATTCTTAATACAAAAATCACACATTTTTGTGCCGAGAAAAAATCGCGACCCATAGCTTGAAAAATCAATTTTTAAACTTCCGAAATTTTCTCAAAAAAGGCTCAAAAATATGTTATTTTTGAGATAGATTATATTAAAATCTTGTTGGTTTGTTGTTTCTAAATCTCGTTGGTTTGTTGTTTCTGGATTGTTTTGTAATGAAAATCGCTCAAAAATATGCTCTCTCTTTTTTTGTGACGAAGCTCCCATAGCAGAACCCATTTTCTAGTAGTCAACCTGCCAAAGGAAGAAGAAATAGAAGAATCTTAAGAAATCCTAGGGATTAAGGTGAGATTGTTAGAGAGGCATCCTACTTATATTTTTCATTAAAAAGTCTCACGAAATTCATACCAATAGAAAATCCATTAAAATCGTCGAATTTTTGAATCCCATGAGATTGTGATTCCATTGTTTAAAGTGTTTGGAGTTTGTCATTTTAAATGACATAAGTTATGTCATTTTAGGAGAGAGATAGACACATAAAAATAAAAATCATGGGAAAAAAATGGGTGGTTTTCTTAAATTAAAATTAAAAAAAAAAAATTCTGTATCTGTCTCTCTCTTAAAAGGACAGAATGTTATGTCATTTAAAATGACAAACATTTTTTCCTTGTTTAAAATCTTGATTGTATACCATCGTATTTGGACGGATTCTAAAATAATCATTTAAAATTCTAATCGAATATTACGTGACTTTTTTTTTAATCCATTAAAATCCTAATCGAATACCAACGGATTTTCTTGTCCAAAAACAATGCATTAAAATATTTTGAAATCTCAATCCAATACACCCCCTTAGGGTTGGTTTTGTTTGGAAGGTTTTTTCTTTTTTACCTGTCTTCTCCTTATATATAAAAATTAAGTCAAATAAATTTTTATAAAATCTTTTATAATAAGAAAAAGGGTTCAGTTGTTGTAGATAAGTTATCTGCAGTAAACCCAATACGACGTCATTTTGGGGCAAAAATCATGGTATTTTTGTAATTTTAATTTATGTCAGGGTTATTATAGTCTTTATAATTATAATTCTCTTTCAATACCAAAATGACGTTGTTTTGGGAATAAATGCAGATAACTTATCTGCAGTAACTGCAGAAATATTTTTCTATAAAAAAAATTGTAATAAAAAAAAGTCTAAAACTAAAAACTTTTAATCGGAGCTTTATTAAATTTTTTTAAAGGGAAAAGTGTTTGTCATTTTAAGAGAGAGACACACACACACAAAAAATTATTTAAAATTTAAATTAAAAAAAAACTCTCTTTCTCTTTCCCATGATTTTATTTTTTGTGTCTATCTCTCTCCTAAAATGATATAACTTATAACATTTAAAATGACAAACACCAAACTTTTTTTTAAAATATGTGTTTTTTTAAATGAATAATGTTTAAGTGGCTTTTAAATTAAATATTTTATATAATTACAAAATAACTTTAAATTAATTTTTTGTATCTTTAGCATAAAAATAACATCTAGCTCAAAAGAAAGGGATCTATTAATCTTAATTTGTGTCTTTTTCATTTCCAAATTCTCAGATATTTTGATATCCCAGTTACTAGTGAGAGGCTGTAATTGGACAAGGTTTTGTGCTATTTTGAATCAAAGTTTGGTAGTTATGTCGGATCTTTAATTTTTGGTATCCTGAAGATCTAAATCCTTAAAAACTATAATAGATGAATCTGTTACAATATTAAGATTATCATTGTTTTAGGAGTCTTATTATGTTAGGAATGCTATTGGGCAAAGCATGTGCTAATTGTATTACAAAGTGACCTAGAATATTAGTTTAAATAGGCTGATAATATCAGTGATTTTTTATCGCAACATCACAATGATTTAGAGTCCTATAAGTAAAATAAAATATATTCTCTCTTTTTCATTTTCCATCCAATACCGATAATTTTAACATGGTATCAAAGCAATACCATCCACCATGACCATGTCCTACGTCCATGGTGCCTTCTGCTACAGATATTCCAAAATATGGAACACTATTTCTTTTCTGTTTATAAGGTAGAATTTTCAATCTCTTTATTGTTTTAGAATAAATAGAAGTATTAGGCTAGTGTTTTAACATCTCAAAATCACAATCATTCAGTGTCCAATTAGTAAAACATATACTTTCTTTTCTCTTTTCCATCCAATCCCCATGATTTGTAAGAACAGAAATTTGTTACCAAGAGCTCAACACAAAAAGAGGCAAAGGTCGGTCGAAACTTACTTGGGGGAAGTAGTAAAACAAGATTTAATGGAGTGGGATATAGATTGGCGGACGGTATGTCTTAGAACGGAACGGAGAAAAGCTATAAGTATGGTGGAGGGTTAGACCCGTGGTTATTCCTATGTTCCAGATAGTCCCTTTTTAGTCCTTTTCCCCTTCATTTTCCTCACTTCTTCTTGTCCATTTATTTTTCACTTTTATTTATTTATATATACATACATACATATATATATATATATATATATATATATATATATATATTATTTTATTTTTATTTCATTTTTTCAACAATTTTATATCTTTCATGTGGGTTCATCTACCACCGACCCCAATTAATTTGGGATAAAGGTGATGTTGATGTTGACGTTGAAGCTTATAACTTGAGCTTGGGGGTTTCCCCCATAGTTGCAGAGCATTCTGCTCTTGTCTTTTTTTTTTTTTTTTTTATCTTTTCCAGTGTCCTCATCAATAAAATTGTCTCTCTTATCTGGATAGAAATCGTTTCCTATCAAGGTAGCTCCAGGAGCTCAGGACCATATGCTAGGTCCCGAAAAACTATGGAGCATGAGATGAGGTCAGGGGCATGGGTGGGGAATGACATCAAGGGACCCTGCAAAAATACTTAAGCCAATTCAAGCCACAACAGCACAAATACATTGCACTTGATGATCCAAATGACCTAGACAACAAGAAAAGCAGGAGAGAACTAAATCACGCTGCCACTGTTTTTTGAGTTGTCCAGGTCGCCCATTCTTGAAATAGATATATACTTGCTCTTGGCAATTACATGCTATGATGCACGGGACACGACAACACGTTAATTTTAAAAAATGTCATATTTGAACACGTCGGGACATTAATATTAAATAAAAATTTTAATATATATAATATAATTTATATTTAATACATATAAGAGTCCATAATAAGTCATACAACCAATCAAATATTTAAATTTCATAACATAGATATAAATATAAATATAAATATAAATAATTTTTCGTACTTTATTAATTTTTCATGTCAAATATTATAACAGAAAAAAATCAATTTATAAATTTTCTTTTATATTTAGTTAATAAAATAAAATTAAGATTTAAAAAAAAAAAAAGTGTCCGAGCGTTGACCGCGTGTCCAAAAAAGTTAACTGCATGTCGAAGAGTTGACTGTGTATCCTCAAATGTTGACCGCGTGTCAGGGTGTCCGACACGTAAATTTTTTAAAAAAATATCGTGTCCGTGCTATACAGATTACATGAATACTCCTATAGGAGCAATTAAAAGTACAAAATAAAACCTAATAATCTAGTTATTCAAATCATCAGGTGAAATTCTAAAATTCATGCAAAAAGACATTGCATATTCATTCACAAGTAGTTCATTCTTCATAGGTAAAATGCCTAACATATATTAAGCAAAAGAAAATAGAGGAAAGAAAAGGCCTAACATCTCTTACTTTAAAGAGAGAGCGAACTCAGAAACTGGAAAATGCAATATGAAGTAGGCAAACATACCAGTCCCCAAGAAAGTAAAGCAGAGATTAGGAAAAGCAATGCCCCCAAATGACTTTGGAATAAGGGAATAATTGCTTCAAGCCTCTGCAATGCAGTTGCTGGTGATGTGTATGTTTCAACTCTAAGAACTTTCTGCAGATCCAAGGCTGATTCAATCGAAAGACCTTTAAGTGATCTTGCAAAAACCTGTTAATTGGACAATGACCTTTAAGGCAGATAAGAATATCAAAGCAGATTCGCAGTAGTAGACCACAATAACAAGATAGGAAATTCAATTCAATCTATTGCCAACAAGATCCTGCACAAATAACCAATATCAGTACAATAACCAGGTACCTCATCCCCAAATTCCTTCAAAAAGCTGAATGTCATTCCCTGGAATGCTCGAAGTTGCAATAACAGCCCTTCTATTACTTCCACATGAAAATAAAATTTCGCCCATACTTCTTACAAATGCTCTGCCAAGAAATCATATAAAAGAAATATATCATGACCATAGCATGTGAACATCCATGAAAGAATACACCAGCCAACATTAAAGACTTGTGAAGTACATAGAAGGACATTGGATAGGAACAAAGTTTATAGACATGTGAAATTACTAATAACCAAATGAACTCCACAACCACAAAACCTGAAATTTCACCATTCAATAAAAAAGAAATGAGAAGTAGCTGTTAAGCTTTTATTAAACCATGAGAAACCCAATATCTCATGTTTATACTAAATTCAACATTTAAAAATAAATAAATAAAAACAGGCAAATAAAACTCACATAACTTAGCTAGGACTGTGTACACCACCAATGCTCAATAACCATGGTAAATGGATGAAATAGAAAGGAATAATTAAATAAGTGATTGATAAAGTCAATATATGGCTAACCCATTAACCACTCTTTGAAACTTTATAAACCACTTGTTTGGTTATTTGTTCCTAAATTGGAAATATTTCTGCCAAGAATTCCCAAATAATAATTTTCCTAACATAGTCAGCAATAATGATCTTCAAGGACGCTAACAAAATGCATTCTACCATGAAAGAGCATAATGAAAAGAAAACCTTCTACAATAGAATCAACATCCATATATGTTGGGACAAAATGATCACATTAGCAATATTCATGGTCAAATATCTTTAGGCTATGTTTGGATTATGGAAAGGGATGGAATGGAGGGAAATGAAATAGAATGGAATTAGTTGCCATTATTTGGATTGTTTAAAATAGGATGGAAAGGAATGGAACCTGATGGAATCTATTTCATCCCATTCCATCCAATATTATTAGGGATACATAATTAACATGATTCCAGACTGCTGCATTGGCAAAGACTTCCTCTCTAACCAATGTGTGGCAAGAACAATATTTTGATGAATAGATTAAGTCCTGACTCAATGTTGTCAAATGAATAACTGGTACTGTACTGTCTACTGTAAATGAAACAGAATTAATTAACAAAGAACTCCATACAGATTAAAAAATATAAAAGCAAAACAAAATTAAAGGAAGACTAAATTGTCACATAAAGAAAAAGGTTACCAAATTGAATCAAATCAATATTCTTGTTGATGATACACAAGAGAAAACAGTGTTGGAGATCAAAGAAATTAATAGGATGAAGTACAAAAAACAAGAAATACGACTCTATAATTTTATTATAATGAATTTTACCTAGCTAAACACAAATGACTGATCAGGAAAAAGTTAATCACCTTACTTTAACACCTTCAGTGAGTGAAGAAGAATTATATGATGGAACAGATTGACTTTTAAACAACGCACCCAAACCTCGATTCTGTGGCATGTGTGGTGCATCTTTAACCTCATCACTGAAGAAAATAATGTATTTGAGCACAAATGCCTGAAAAGTTAAAAGGAAAACACAAGCAGAAATCAACAATTCAACATAGAACAAAAAAACATGCTTACGGAACTTACATTGTGTTTCAGTAGAAGAATTAAATGAAATGGAAATAAAAATAACAAATGGACATGTCTCACTACTTGCCCACACACGAACACATGTTACAAAACTATAATATTTTATTCACCGAGTCAACAAATTCAACACTACTATAGCAAAAAAAGTTGAAAATAAATAAAAAGACATCATTAAATTCGTTTTACTTTATAGCATATACATGGGAAAACATAAAAAGAAGACATGAAATACATTTACTGAACTGCCAGTTGCTAATATTTTATAGGTTAAAGTACTCATTTAGTGCCTATAGTTTCACTCAAAATTCAATTCAGTCCTTATAGTTCAAAAAAATTGAAAACAGGCCCAACAGTCTAGGGACTTTTATGGTCACTGTTAGCTGGGCTTTCTCTCCAGAAGGTCCCTAATTGGAGCGAAAATATAAGAAACAAATAGGTACCATGTCGTAAATATTAGGTCTTTTATTATTATTAGTATTTGTTGTATTGGGTCAAGCCCATTAGGTCAAAGAATTAGGTTTTTCAGTCTCTATAAATAGAGATCTCTTTTTTTTTTTTGTATCAGATTTAATACACAAATAATAATATTTTTCAGATTACTTCCGCGCTTATGAAACCTTTTATTTGTCTTTCGCTGCCATCAGCCGCCACCGAAAAATTTTTCCGGGGCCTCTTGGACCGAGAAGACTATTATTTCTATGTTCCTCTTTCTTTTTTTCTTGTCTCTCCACTGTTCCGGCATTTTTTTTTTTTCTCCACAACCAAAAAAAAATCAAAACATAAATGTACGCAGTAGCCATAGAACCACCGTACACAGCCCCTGTCTATCGCGATCTGGACCTTTTCCGGTGGGTTTCTCAACTCCGACCAAACACAGATCGAACCGCGCTCGCCGGACGACCTTCCCACAAAAATCTCAGCTCCTCCGGCCGCCGCACGTGTTGTCACGCGCTGCCACTCTCCCGGCGAGTGAGGCCCACTCACAGAAACCTCCACCGGCGCGTGGACCAGTATTTCCAGCTCCGGCCAAAAGCATCTTGATCGTCTCTTCATTCTCTTTTTGGATCTGTGTTTGATTCTCAGATCGGACTTCGTTTGGTATTTTTTCCGAATCTTTTGGCTTCTTGAAGCTTTTGTGCAGTATGGCCTTTCTCAAAGGATTTCCTTTACAAAGTATTATTAAAAGGTACAGATGCAAAGGAGATCTGGATGATCAAGAGATTTTAAAAAAAATGATGGCAGCGGATACTCCATTCATGGAGGGTGAAAAATTTGCTTTGATACCATGTCAAAATTCTTAATATGTCAAATTCTTCTCTTTCATTCATTTTTTTCCTCATAATTAGATGTGTATTTATACACAAACTGTACATTCAAAATCCTAACAAACTAGATAAAATAAAGGAAAAAAACTTCTGATTCTATCTATTTTGAATTTCAAATTGCTACATTTCAACAATTATGATGGTGCATCTTCTAGACCTAAGAGAGATGATAGATGGTGTTCTTATTGTAAAAGAACAGGTCATATCAAGGATTTGTGCTTTCGCCTCCATGGAAAGCAAATTGTCTTAGAAAAGATGGCAAAGATACGTGGTCAAGCGCATTTTACTTCTTCTGAAATAACCCCTGCACCTAATGAGACCCAACCTGCATTTCATCCAGATGAGTTGGAACGACTCCGAACCATCCTTGATTATCTGAGTAAGCCATCTGATACTAGTGCTTGGCTATGACTGGTATGAGCTCCAAAACTCATTCTTTCCTCTCTTCATGTAATGATTTTAAACATTCTTGGGTTGTTGATTCTGGTGCTACTGATCATATGGCTTGTTGTGCTGACTCTTTTATTTCTTATCATCCTACCATTGGAACTCATACAATATCCATAGCTGATGGCTCACATACATCCGTTGCGGGTTCTGGTGACATAAACTTACAGTAGTCCTTACATCTTAAAGATGCTCTTCATGTTCCTAAACTCTTCACGAATCTTCTTTTTATTCATAAAATTACAAAAGATTTAAATTGTACTGTAACCTTCTTCCCTACCCATTGTGTTTTTTCAGGATCTCGCCACGGGGAAGACGATTGATAGTGCTAAAGAGCAAGATGGGCTGTACTATCTGGTGTCACAATCTCCCGTAAATAAAGTAACAGATCACATCTTGATGTCTCATGGGCTCAAGCCATGCAAGAGGAGATGAATGCATTGGAGAAAAATAAAACATGGGAGGTTATTGATAGACCTAATGGAAAGAAAACAGTAGGGTGCAGATGAGTTTATGCCCTGAAATATAATTCTGATGGAACTCTTGAGAGATACAAGGCTCGATTAGTTGCCAAAGGTTACTTTCAAACATATGGCATTGATTATGAAGAAACATTTGCTTCAGTTGCAAAGATGAATACGGTGAGAGTCTTGTTATCCCTTGCTGCCCATTACAATTGGGATATAAATCAATTTGATGTGAAGAATGCTTTCCTCAACGATGAGTTAGAAGAAGAAGTCTACATGGAAATCCCGCCTGGTTTTGATTCTGTGAAGGGAGAAAATAAAGTTTGTAGATTAAAAAAGGCCTTGTATGGATTGAAGCAGTCACCTCGTGCCTGGTTTGGAAAGTTTACTAAGGTTATGATGACCTTAGGATACAAACAGAGTCAATGAGATCACACTCTTTTCTTCAAGCACTCCCAAAATGGGAAGCTTACTGTGCTCTTTGTATTTGTTGATGATATTATTATCACAGGTGATGATTTTGTGGAGAGACAGATTCTGCAAACACAGTTTGCCTCTGAGTTCGAAGTCAAAAACTTTGGGAAACTGAGATATTTCCTAGGGATAGAAGTAGCTCATTCGAGCAAAGAAATTTTTATTAGCCAGAGGAAATATGTTCTTGATCTTCTCAAAGAAGCAGGAAAGCTCGGGTGTAAACCCTCTAATACTCGTATTGAGCAGAATCACAAGATAGGCTATGAAGAGGAGAGTCCTCCAGTTGACAAAGGACAATATCAATGGCTAGTTGGAAAATTGATATATCTGTCTCATACTAGACCAGACCTAGCTGATGCTGTTAGTGTTGTCAGTCACCCCGTTGTGCTTGGTGATGTCACAGATTCTTATAAATCTGTCCATGAAATCGTGAGGATCTTCATAATCCTCACCACCAAAAGGAGTCTTTTCCACCAAGTTGATAAGAGAAAGGGTTGATGTCAAAATTGTTGGCTTGAATCTGTGGCCGGACAACACTAGAATTCAGCCTTGTGAACATTGGAGCCAGAATCGACTCCATCAACTCTGCTGCAGGAGGTTGATTGTTGGGACCTCCTCCGACTAGGGGTGGCAAATCGTGTTTGTGGGTCGGGTTCGGGTCGACCTGTGTCTGACACGAACACGAGTAGATTCAACCCGAACACGACCCGATTAATTATTAGTGTCAAAATTCTCAACCCGAACACGACCCACTTTTTCTGCGGGTTGACACGACACGACCCGAAAAATCTAATAATATAAGTGTGATCCGTTTATTACACGACTCGCCCCAAAAAAGCACCAAATCTGATTGCAATATAACAAAAAAAAAATCTTCAATAAAAAGAAACCTAGAGTGTATATTTTTTTTATATCATTCAATAAAATTACCATAATAACCTTGAAAAAATAAAAAAAATTATATTTGCGGGTTAGAGCGGGTTCACGGGTTGACCCGTGACCCGACACGAATATTTTCGTGTTATATTTTTCCAACCCGAACACGACCCATTTATTAAACGGGTTGACCCGAACACGAAAATTTCGTGTTGGGTCCGGGTTGGGTTGGCGGGTCGTGTCTTAAATTGCCACCCCTACCTCCGACATTATTATGATTCGCCATATCTTGTATGGATTGATCAGGTTTACTAATCGGACCTTCCCAAATTATCTGCTTGGCAACCTTTCTCAGCTTCCTTTCAGCCCTTGTGATTTCAGGATCAAACACAAGTTCTTCAGGAGCAAGTCTACCTCGCATAAAACTCAAAGAAGATGGTCAGTAATACCTGCAAAAATGAAGATCAAGATAGAACAAACCCTAAGATGATAAATAAATAAATAAATAAAAACATTCAAGCTCAAAGATCAACGGTTATTTATAATATTGGCAATTACAATTCCCGACAACGGCGCCAAAAACTTGTTGCAAACTCGGCAAGTATACCAATCGTTCCAAGTAATAAAGTGAGAAAGTAAAGTATCGTTGATGCACCCGGCAAGTGTACCGATCGCACAAGTAATAAAGTAGTAAGTATAAGATCGTCTCCACAGAGATTGTAAGACAAGTACCACAATAACCAGTCCCCTTAAGTTGGACAAATCGATTGGTTATTGACAAATAATTGTAATTTAAATTAAATGACAATAAAAGTGAAAGACTTGTTTTTGTATTTTTGTTAAAAGAAATAAAGTAGGAACGAGAATGAGTGATTTGTAAAATTGAGAAAACACTGCAACCAGGATACATTCACCGAATGATCCCAATTTTACTCTGGATTGATTCACAATATTTATCGAAATTAATAACTCAGACAAATTATCATCTTTAGAATAATTAGTTAGATCCCAATCCCTTGGTGATCTGATCCTTCCATTTTGAGTATAAATATCCACCGTTCCACCTTGTGTTTGAGGAAATAGCTTCAAGCTTCTATTTTTTGAAATGGGTTTGCTGGGGAACTTGGAATGGGTGAATGCTTACGGCAAGAAGCGTTGCAGGAACTTGTTTTGGAGAATGCGGGCTGCTGTTAAGAAAGCTTTGAAGAATGGGGGCAAGCAGCACCTCAAGTTCCAATATGATCCTTCAAGTTATGCACTCAACTTTGATGATGGATGTTGCCATCTCAGGGATGCGGCAAAGAAATTTATGGGAGATACACAACTCCAGGAGCTCACAGACATCAACAACACAACCTGGGTTTATGTCTTTTTGGTCAAAACCAAGTGACCCCCTTGCTTTCTTAATTGAGGTCATTTTCTCATGTTTGGTATTTTTATGATCTTTTATGTTTCAAGGATCTTGTTCTAATCCCTTGTGTTAGTGTACTGTACATCCTTGACTTGTGTCATGAGCTACTACAAAACTCATTGCTAAACAACTATTCTACATAGTTACAGTTGGTGAAATGAATTTGGGTTCTCGGTTGATTAAAATTATGTCATTTTATCATAAAACGTAATTATAAATGTCATTGAAATTATAAAAAAAATGATTAGATTTTCAAACTGTATCTAGTCCAGTTTCAACGAATCGTAATGCATGTTAAATTGGTCTCTGGAGAAAGCAGGCACGCGCTTTCTTCACCTTTTGTCAGAAAAATGTGTATTTCATTAATGAGGCAGAGCATCGAAGTGAAGATAGTTGTAACGGTCAGCGATAAATACGCAACAGAATACCTTAACAATTGTAACTTCAGAAAAGAATCGATGACTGTATTAACAATCTTTTTGTCCAAAGGTATAAAACCACTTCAGTAGCTATATAGGAATTCAACAAATATCTTTCTGTTAAAGTACACACAATTTTTAATGCCAATGACCACAATATCTTCATCTAGAACCTAAAAGCTACAAATTGGACACTGAAACGTTCACAAGTGTTCAAACAGCACGACGTGTTAATATAGCTTTGGACAGATCATTTATGCGAGGATAAGAAGCTTTCTCGCCCAGCTGGTTTTGGGTCGATATCAGCATCTTCAACAAGCTTCGAAGTTTTGGGTCTGATGCAAAAAATCCAAACAATGTTACCAGATTTTGGAGGCATTATCATATTATTCATACAATGAAAAATATAGCTGAGTAAATTGAAGTTTTGTAACAGTTTCGAAACAACAAACCATCTTCATGGAACATTGCAACATAAAAGAAATACAAACAAGTGCAAAGAGAGACCAGTGGGCAAAAGTGCACAGTTATAACCTAAAGAAAAAGAAAAAGAAAAAACAGCACCAGCCACACAATCAAATATGCATACATACAATACTTTTCACCTTAGCATTTGTTGTCATCCTTAAACATAATATACTTCAAAACCCTCGTGTTATTGGGGTGAATCTGGCAAAGCTTCTGTTATGTTCCCAAATTTTACAATACAACAGTTGCTATTAAATAAACCTTATATCTCAATCATGAAAAACTTATAGGAATACATATAAATTACACACATTCCTTGGGTACTTAAATATGACAAACAAGATTTAAAACCAGAGTCAGCTTACCCAAGTTATATATGCTAAGAATCATATTTCTGTGGCAAACACAAACCTTGACTTTGGCTTGTGAGTATGGCCGCATCCACCTCGCTTGCTATCTTTAGACGCTGTGATATGTCAAGAAGCTCTCCACCAGGACAGTTAGAGACATCTTCAAAGGCAAGCAGTGCAACAGTCCTCTCCAACTCTTCTAAAAAGCTTTGCTGGAATCCAAATTTCGGGCAAGTGTTAGCAATAACTCCGTGCAACCAATTACATAAATTTTTCCAAAATAACAATTTATTTTCCCATTTTGTATTTTTCCTAACTCCAGGCAGTCAAAGTAAATTAACAGTGGAATCAATTAACATATTAATAAAAAGGCCAAATATACTTCGCGAATAAGGATATTATATGAAAAGGAGAGATGAAAAAATTCATTAGATGAGATTTACATTTTCCTCTCCCCTTGGTGCAAGCTCCTCCTGCGCAAACTCTAAAGCTTCTTCTACTTTTCCATTTCGGATTAGTTCTATCAGCCGTTGCTGTTGAAGATGGAAAAATAATTGGGGATTTGTGTCCAGTATCTGCAGACAGTATTATTAAATGAATATTAAGTTTATAAAATATATGAATACGAAGGGGATTAATCAATGCTATGATGAGTGCAAAAATGTTTTGTATTTGGTGCTCATAATGGTTTTAAGAATGAGGTAAAAAAGGTAGCGAAGACAAAAAAAAGGAAATTATCAGCAAGAAACAAATGTATGAAATAAAATGAAAAAACTTAGTAGTAAGAAATACCTCGAACATAACCGCACTATTTATATGCAAGTCATATTGCCTTTGTCGGTGATATACTTATGTTGGTCATGTGGTGCTAAGCAAGTGAGGATAGTTGGGTAAGACACAGCAAGATAACAAAATAAAAGAGGCTGCATCACCACTCTATTTGGATTCTGCATCAAACACCACCACCCCCCCCCCCCCCCCCCCCCCCCCCCGCGCCCTGTTTCCTTGTTAACATGGGGACAACATTGTAATATCACTACATGTATCAATGCCTTAGAAAAGTGGATGTCTAATTATCTAGCCCGTTAATCAATAAATACATGGACCACATTCATGAATAATGCATCCATTATGTGCATAGTACATTAAAAATAATAGGAGTCTGAGATACATTCATACATAGAAACGAAATTTATAAAATACTAAAAAAAAAGGTGGGAAGCTTACCTCGGGATTTAAATCCTTCAATTTTTCGATTGCATCCTCAAAATTACCACTTTGTGCTGCCTTCTTAACAGCCATGCGATCGGTGATTGTTGCAAGATCTATGTCTGCTGTATATCAATAAGGACAATCATAGCTTGATAATGAAGATGATCTCATGCCAAACAAAAAAAGGAAAGACAGAAATCAAAAACGGATACGTTCAGTTTCAGACTCCATTCGGAATTTCTCAGCAGCTTCAAGATAACCCTCAGTGACAAGGAAATTCATTACCAATTTATTCTTGTCTTCTTTTCTAATCCTCACATTAGAAAGCTTCTCCTTCCATTCTTCGATTGTGATGACCTTCTTCGATGCCGCCTTTACACAAAATTTCAAATGGAGAGATTAACATGGAAAGAGAATGGAGAACAAAACATCAGAAGCTCTTGAATTAGGAAAATTTAAGATCCATTTCACCACTCACGTTAAAAAAAAAAAATAAAAAAAAAATGTATCCACAAATAAAATTGGGGGGAAAATAGAGAGAGAAAGTCAAATACCATGGCCTCAAATCTGCGACGAATCACCAGCAAGAACAATGACATCAGTGCACCCTCTTAAACCCCATTTTAACCCCAAACGACGAGAAAAAGAAAAAAAAAAAAGGATGGTGGGGGAATTTGAGAAGAAGAAAATAATTTTTTTTTTTGGGAAAAGATGCACTTTAAAAATGGTGCACTGCATCTAAACGGAATTTGATTTTCTTATATTGCATAAGAATTCAATTCTCATGTTGTGACTCAACTAATGGTGAGTCCCATATTTATTAAAAAAAAAAAACTTAGCATGCAAATTGAAGGGTCACAACATGATAATTGAATTATCGTAGAGAAAATGTTTTCCCATATACATAACTCTAAAGGGCAATCAATTTCAGAATTTGAAATTACTTTTTGAAGTTGAAAGTAATATTTGTACTTTTACGTGTATTTAAAATTTAGATAAATTATGAAATTAAAATATTAAAATAAAAAATACTTAAGAGATAAATATTTAAAATTATAAAAATATATTATTAATTTAATTAAACATTTAGAAGTGTAAACTAAAATAAAAATATTAAAATTATAAGGAATATATGAATAATTAATTGAAAACTTAAATTTAAGTTTTCAATTTTAAAAAATAAAAAATAAGAATAGCATGTGTAATTCTTAACAAATGAATTAAGATATATGAGGATGTTGACATCATTTGGGTTAAGTCAGTGGTTAGTTACCATACGCACACACAGAAAATTTAATTTATGTCTATCCTTGAAATTTTTCTTCGATATAACTTTCATATAGAGGAGTTGACTTATCAATGTAGAAAAAACATATAGGGCATGTTTGGTGCATAGCATAGGATAAGGTCTGATAGTATAAGACCTGATAGTATAAGACCTGATTGTATAAGACCTGATTAATTTTAATACTATCTAGCGTTTGGTATGATATTGTATAAGATAATATCCTCCAATATTTTAAAAATTAATATATTAAAAAAATTATTTTAATATATAAATATTAAAATGATATACTTGTAAGCAATATTAATACATCAATCCCTTATCAGGCCTAACCCACCACTCTTAGGCCAGATTAAGTTATACATCATTTTGATATATAAAGGGATCCTACTGTATAAGCTTATACTATATGATGGTCACACCAAACAACTGAAAATGTCATAATGTATAGTATAAGCTTATACTATCAGGCCTTATACATCACACCAAACAGGCCCATAGGGTGAATAACAATTCTAGGCGGATAGAAACATAAACTAGTAAAAAATGATGTATAAATTAATAAAAAAAAGTGTGTGTCATTTTAAGTGAGAGAAATAGATAGATCATAGGGGAGAGAGTGGACAAAAAAAATAAAAGTGTGAGTCCCACCTTTTTGTGAGAGTGAAATGACACAACTGATGTCATTTAAAAGGACAAACACTTCTTCCATAAATTAAATGTTACCAGTGAAGCAAGTATTACATTGAAACTATGTCCAATGATTGTTGAGTTAAGCTATTGAAGTGTGCAAACCCAGAAAATCAAGTCATCATATCTCTTCAGTTACTACCTGAAAAATAGTATTCTGCCATAAGAATTATTGACATTTAATCTCAACACAAAATAAATATTTAACATCTGCATTACAAAATTAAGAGTGACTAATATAAATATTGAACCAAGAGACAAATAAGAACATGCAACAAAAAATAAACAAACAAACTAAAATCAAGAATTTTATGTCCGCAAAGTGTGGACATTTGCCCACATGGGTCCGCCAGTGACTACACGTGTGTAGTTGTTGATTAGTTACAAGCTGCTATTTTGTATAAATGGGTATGTTGTATCATTTGAAGAACCATCTGAATGAAAATCTAGTTCCTTCTTCATTTTCCAGTTTCTCTCTCTCTTTCTTAGGGTTGTAACAACCCGAAAACATAATATGATATAACTGTGTCTTAAATAAAATAATAGCGGAATACTTCACAAAGTATCTCCATAGTTCTGAAATTACATGACTAAATTTTTTCTATAATTCCTATATATACACAAATTGTTTCCACCAATCACAAAATTGTACAATCTCATAATTGCACAGAATCCATACTTAACAAAATACTGACAACATAACTTCTGTATATTGGACAAATTAAAAATGTCAAACCTGTAGTCCAGAATATATCCAATACACAATATCTATACCTTCATAATATATCCATAGATTCCTATTTCATTTACATAGCCTCCTTCATTTTATTTTTTCACATTGTTGGTGTGGGGCAATTCTTGTAAGCCCAATCACCCCTCTTCGTCGAATCCAAACCAATATCTCTGTTATACATTCAAAAAAAATTACTTTTGAATTTTTTAATCTATTTTTTGGAGTTTAAAAAATAAAGTAATTAGGGTTCAAAATTGAGATTTTTACACAAAAATTCACCCAAAATTAAGAACAATCCGGTGGATAAAATGATAGATTGGAGATGAGAATCAAACTTCACAAACAATTTGAATCTTTTCAAGGGTTTGGAAAATGATTTCAAACTTTGAGTTGAAGAGAAGAGAGATTGGAGGGTGCACCGTTATGCCTTACTCGAGTAAACGAGGGTTTTAAAACATAACACACTGCTAGAGTTTATTGGACTAATTGTGTTCATTTACTCAAGTAAATCATTTACTCTAGTAAGTGACCCAATTTACTAGAGTAAATATTTGTCAACTTTGTTCAATTAGAAACAAATTGATATATACTTTGAGAAAGGGGCTAATTGTTTTTTTAAATAGGGACAAAATAACCACCATCTTGCATTTTCATTCTTTATTCTCTTATCTTCTTCTTTCTTTATTCTTGTCCTTTCTCTTTTATTTTTATTTTTGGAGAACAATGAAGTGGCTTACCCAACATAACATTTACCTATACTCGTTTTATTTGTCAACATATGCAACATCGCACAATGTCAGGGTATATCTGACACTCCGGCTTCCTTGTTTGATCATGTACGATTATGTTCCAAGACAACATTTTCTCAAAAAACTTCACCCAAAAGTCTATACTCCAAGGCAACCATATGCATGTCCTATAAATTGGATTATGTCCTCACATGCAAATGTTTTTTTTTCGAATGTTTCATCTCAATCTGATGTTGAAAGTGCACAGAAAAAGTGGCTAAACAGAAAGTTAGGATATAATAAGAGAGTAACCCTCTAGTTCTCAGCATCCTTTTATAGACTAATTATAAATTGATTCAAAATTCAAATCCAAGATCCTAAAAATAAATATAACGATAATTAACTACCTTCTAATAAATATAATTAAATCATTCAAAACACATCCCAAATCTTAGATCTCAAATTATGCCAAATTTGTTGCTTTCTTTTTCTTATCAAAAGATGACAATCATGCTTACTACTTCATTTGGACTTGAATTTGATCGTAATCTTTATATTTCAAGTTGTGCTTATTTGAACATGCAGGCCATACTTATTGATAAGAATGGGCATGGGTCGACCTGAGCCAGATCTTTTGCAGAATCAAATTGAACCGGTTTGGTTCTTTGGACTGAAATTTTTATTTTTAAATCAAACCGATTCGGTTCGGTTCAAAACTGGTTGGTTCGACCTAAACTGATTATGAACGGGTTTCGAACCAGTTTCGAACTAGAACCATTTCCCAATCATTTTTGAACCGGTTCTGTTGAAAAAAAAAAAATTGGTTCAAAGAACCAAATTGGTTTGTATATTCAAAAAAGAAAAAGAAAAAAGAACTATCAATAGTACTTTTTTCTCATGGATATGATGCTTTCTACAATACAAGAATAATTAAGCTTGGTAGTGTTGCTCACATGCCACGAAAAAGCTATCACAAGAATACATAAGCTACTGTTGAAGTTTAAGCTTGGTAGTCTTGCTCATATATCCCAAAAGTATTCCAAAAGGTTCTGTAATCTTAATCTTTTCCACTTGCTTCTTACCAGCAAAGGATGCAAACCCAATATATGTTGTGGCATGAAATCGTATGTCGTGTCAATATACCCACTACAGGTTATCTCTGTAGTTTGCATGCATAAAACTTAAGTGACTCAATGGTTATATTCTCTCTCTCTTTTAATTTCTTTTTTTTCTCTTGTGATAACAAGATTGAAATATCATCTGAGTGTCAATGGCTAAACTTGTTGGAGTAAGGCCATATATGGAACGAAACACGATATCAACTTTCTTTAGTTTCATGTTGCTCCATTCTGCATGTGAAGAACAATACAAACAAATGAAACAAGGATGATATCACAGCAGTGGGCATCTCCATGTACCGCAAAATTTGAAGTTGGTCGATTTAGTTCGAACCGATAACAAATGGTTCTGAACCGGTTCATAACTGAACTATATTAAAAAATTACAATTGATTCACGTTTGTGAACTGATTTAAAAACTTAGTTTTTTTTGTTCAATTCAATGTGGTTCTCAATTCACTTCAAGTTCTTTGGATACTTTGCAAATCCCTACTTATTGAGACATAATTTCAATTGACTCCAAACTTCTTAAATTAATGGTTGGACGCATACAATGGGGTCAATTATAAGTGTAGTACAATCTCTTATTAACTTGAGCACGAAAATCTTTGTAGGTATGCATCATCTCTGACATTAATAATATTTGGAAAAGCAAACTCCAATCACTCTACGAGAGATGAGGACAAAGAATCATTATAATTAGTCTAGATAGAACAAATATCCTCCTTTTTTTTTTAAACAAATATCCTCCTATTTTCCCATTCCCCTTACACTCCTCACCTTCGTTACATAAAAACAATTTTTATTTTATTTAGTTAATTTTTATTAAATTAATGCATTCACTTGCATATTTTTTACGGGACAATTTTTTTTCTAGTGAAACTTCATCGGAAATGTAAAAAGTTGACAAAATTCTGTCCGAAACCAAACAAATTTGATCATTGGAAATTGAATTTTTTATTCCGTCGTAAATAATATAAAATAACATATTAATAGAATATTATCAAATGAAATATTCAATGTTATTAAAATTGAGATTTTAAGTAAAATCGAAAGAGAATTAAAAAATCGTAAAACGTAAGATCGTAATGTAAAAAAATCATAAAAACATAAAAGCATTTAAAATATTAGTAAAATTGTTTTGATGAAAAAAAAATATTAAGAAAATAATGAAGCAACGTATAAAAAAACATAAAAAAATAGTAAGCACCATAACGTACATCTGATTTAGGCCGGGCAAAATCAATTGTAAAACTTTAATTTAAAAGAGAAAAAAAAAGTTATTTGAAAATGACTCTCGGGCTAAGGACTAATTCTTATAATATGCCCACATTTTAAGAAAACACATGATCCAAGGTTAGATATCTGAATATGACTCCATCCAACTAAAATCAAATAACGTTGAATCAGGCATTGATTATAATCAATGGTCACAAATATTACTTAACTCCGTCGACTAGTCATTAGTGTTGAGTGTAGCAAGAAAATAGCATGCCAATGTGATCTAACAACATCCAAACTGCTATTTTCTCTGTCAGTCCTCAAATTTCTCTCAAATGCCTTAAAGTCAGAGAAATTCCATGGTTAATAAAAAATTCATCATATAATCAAATATGGTGTCGACCACGGGCCCTGTAGTCCTAACTACACCGTTATGTCTCAAATTCCCATATAGTGTCAACCATAGACATGATGGTTCCAACGACACTGAGTTCCAAAATCATGCCTCAAACTCCAATATAGTGTCAACCACAGGCAAGGTGGTCCCAACGACACTGACTTCACTGAGTTCCAATATTTCACAATTGATAAACATAAATACATGTACTCAATATATACAACAATAAAACTCATAGCATTATCAATTGCTCCAAAATAATTTATCTGTCAACCAAACATCAATTATATCCAAAATAAATGGTTCAACACCATAAAACAATAAATAATTCAAACTCCCACTAATCAACTAATTCAAGGAACTCACTATAGCCATGTTCTTCACATGCATTTTAAATATCATGGGCCTAAGTCCTTCGATTAGAGGGTCAACCAATGTACTTAATAATTAAGTCATCCACAAAACATAAAATTAAATAAAACTCATAGTCAATGACCCGAGAGTTTAACATTATTTTTCCATCACCAAATTTAAAATTAAAATCCAAGGTGATCCAAACAAGATAAAAATCAAAAAATCTTTATAAGATGCCTTATAGATAGTTTATTTCAAAACAAACCCATATCCTGACATTAAAAGCTAAGGAGTTATCTCCCACTGACTTGACAATAACTTCAAGATCACATAAAATTAATCATATCTTTCCCACTAAAAAACATGTCAAGTATGTTCTCTACATTAATTATAGACTAACACACAAAGCCTATCAAGATCAAAATTCATAAAAAATATAATAAAAATCTAAATCTTATCTCCATTAATCACAATTCAATCCAATCAACAATTCTATTATGGCATTATTATCGTTCATATCAAAAGTATATTTATTACATAAATGTAATTATATTAATTATGGGCAGTGAAGTAATTTTAATGAAATAATTAGCATATAATAAACTCTCCTTTGGACAGAGTACATAGTACACAATTACTTCACATTATTTAATTTTTTTTTATCTCCATGTAAGTTTCAAAATTTGTTGCATACAATAATCCCCTTCACGTAAGTAATTGCATGTAAAAATTTATATTGTTAAAGAACTCTCACAATTTATAAATAAGATTAAAAGTAATAATTCTGAAATAATATGAATAACTTTATAACATACATTTCCAAAATTTATATTGCATTCTCTAACCTACAATTTGTACCAAAATTCTCATGCCCAACATGAACAATTATACAGTTTGGCTCACTAATGAAACTTAATAGAAAGAGTATATAAAATATATGCATAATTAGGAAGAGTAAGAAGTGACATCATAATCACCATAATATGTAACAATTTTCGTTAATTAAAATTTAAAAAAAGGATCATAAATATTTTTCACCGAATTAAACATGAATAAGAGCTTACAAAATTAAATATGAATCAGAGCAAATAATTTCAAATAGATATTTATGTATTTAAAATTTTAAAATAAATATTTCAAAATGAATCAAACATGTTTTCAATCTATTTAAAGAAACTAACATATAAATTCATTATTAAGGAAAAACATGCATCAGAATAAACTAAAGGATAATATAAACCTTCAATTAAATCAAGATATTATAATGAGACCAACATAGCTAGACCAATGAGCCTCTAATAACTTCATCTACAACCTCAAGAAGAAGTTGCTTATGATGAGTTAATCATTGAGCACAACATGTTGTCATAACAAGGCCAACATAATAGTACACTCCCCTTTGGGCAGAATGCACAAACCAAGGTCTAAACCAAGGTCAGAACCTCAGATGAGTTAATCAATGAGCATAACATTGGGTTCAAAAATCCACCCCCTTTGGACAGATAGATCCCTAGACCAATGAGCCTCCAATAACTTCATCTATAACCTCAAAGAAAAGTTGCTCAATGAGCATACACTGACTTAGGAGATTTGTCCCCTTTGGGCAGACAGATCACCTAGATCAATGCACCTCCGTTAACTTCATCCCAAACAAGTTCACAGTTATGACACACAATTACCCCTTTTGGGTAGGAAATTGCATGAAATAACCAAAATTATTTCTCAAATTTTACAAAGAAATTTTCACAAACAAGTATAAGTAATCCCACTTTGGTGACAATTACCCATAGCAATTAATGAAAACTCTCGCACCAAAAATAATTTTCTCTTGCCCAAAACCACAATCCAGTCTACAAGAAAGTGCAACATCTCTACTGATAATGAATCAAAGATAATAGCATTTTCAATAATTTTTGCATTTAAACAATTCAAGCAGAAGCATGCACTTTAATAAAATATTAGAGCAAGCATTAGAAGCTAAGAACAATCAACACTATATTATGACTGCATCCAAGCAAGGGCGGACCTACATAGGGGGCGTGGATGGGCGGCCGCCCCCTCCCAAATCTGAAAAAACATGTATATGCTCTCAAAAAATATATAATATACTTCATTTTCTGTAACTGTTTGTATATGTTTTCTGTTTTTAGATTGTGATTTTCCTACTTTCCACTTTTGCCATTGGCACATGGCAATGAAACAACCTATGTTAAATTCGTCACTTCAGTAAACTTGTTAAACTATATCTTATTTGAAATATAAGTTGGATTTGTTAAAATTTCCGCCTTGTAGCTCTTGTAATTTTTTGGGTTTTCGCCCCCTCTCTTATAATTTTTTGGGTCCGCCACCTCATCCAAGTCACATCATCACTTGATGCAAAATATAAATTAATTTTTCAATATCTTTTCTTCGAAATATATCCCATAAGAAAATTATCAAATATATAATAAAATTCAGCATACCTCTTCTCAAATCAAAAATTGATAATAACAAAATCTGTCTAAATGGAAACACATAAATAACATAAGAATCATTTAACAAACTTACAACTGGCTTTTTATAAATAATTTTTGATGTATAAATCTCTTTAACTAACGTATCTCCCAATACAACTAATAAATATTTTTCTCATTCAACTTTAGTGTTTTTTTAAACAAATATTGAATATACAAATCAACCATAATAATTGAAAAAAGAAAAAAGAGGCCATGCTTAGAATTCCAGTGGGCTGTTCAAACAGCGAAATTAATAAACTATTGTACTATAATGCCATCGACATATGACATAAACCAATGCATGGTTCAAACTTTTTATTGTAATTTAAAATCATTATTTCATTTAATGATCTGATATTATATAATTATTTAGTAGTTTAAAAATACAATATAATATTACAAATCAAACGTGTAGACTGACAATGTATATAAATAGCTCTATGTATTAACTTAGTCTCATAAAATGAGACTATGCTACGTGAATGCTATTTTTTTTTTTAAAGAAAAGTATTTTCAAAAGCTATAGTACTTGTGTATGTACACAGTTCATCGGGAGACTTAATTGAGATTTTTTTAAGGATTTTATAATTCTCATTTAACATGAGAATTTGAATTTTCCTACACACTCTTTGATTTTCGTGCCAACGTGGCTCCTACACATAATTTTTCTAACATATGGGTCCCATATATTTTTTATCTCTACAATATGAAAATTCAATTCTGATATTAAATGAGAAATATAAAATCATTTTTTTAATATACACCCGGTGCACCATTTTTTAGATGCACGTTTACCCTTTACAGGAAAAATTTTCTTCCACTTAAACCTTTCTCTTCTTTTCAAATTCCCCGTCGGTCCTTTCTTTTCCCATATTAAGTAAGGGACTTTGAAATCCTGGCCCACATGATATCAGCTCGACTTAATTGATCATCTTCACCTTATTGTCCATTGGCCGTTGACATGATTGATTATCACATAATAATAATAATTTCTTTTCTTAAATGAAAACGTTTCATACCCCCGTAAAATTTTAATTTTTATCTCACATACATCATAAAAAGGGACAAAAACAAAAGTAGAATTAATCAATCAGAGATTGCGTATAGTTTTGGTGAGTATGAACTATGGGTAAAATGAGAATTCTCAATCATCAAAAAATTAATCTAAAAATTACATATTTAAGAAGAAAAAAAACGAATCAATTACTAAAGATATAATGATGTTCAATAATAAGTCATTGGGTCCTAAATCATATAATCTAGGCTTTGATACCAAATGTAAGAAATTTTATAAAAAAGAATTATATGAAATTAGAACACCAAAAGATTTAGGTTTACTTGTTGAAGACATATTCTTGATTTCTTGTTTCCTCTAACGCTCCTGCTAGGGCTGGCAAAATGGGCTGAGCCCGCCCCGCCCGCCAAGTAGGGCGGGCTGGGTTGAGTTTTTCAACCCACCAGCCCACCAAACCCGCCCCGCCAAACCCGTCAGCCCGCTGGGCTCGGCCCGTCACAGGGCGGGCTAGCCCGCCAAGCCCGTTTTTTCTTTCTTTTATTAGGCTACCTACTTGTTATGTAGCTCCGTGCTTTAGATTTTTCTGCATGCAAGTGGCTTTTTCGAATTGTTGTAGACTGCTCATACAACACTTTGTTACTTGTTTTGTTACTCTGTTTTACATTGATATGATTTTATTTTTTATTATTATTTTTGGATTGAAAGTTGCATATTTATATGTATATTATTATACACTGATCTTCTTGGTTTCATAAGCACATTAAAATTGTATGCAAATTTTTGTATGCTTTAATGCAGATTTTTTTATGTGTTTTATGCAGAATTTAATTTTTTGTATTTTATTTTTTTATTTTTATATATAAAATTTTTATTCTAGGCGGGCTGGTCCGTAGTCCGCCAACCCACCCATAAAACGGGCTGGGTTGCTCAATTCAACCCATTTTGTCAAAACGGGCCGGGGCGGGCCAGCCCATTTTAGGCGGGCCAGTGGCGGGGGCGGGGCGGGCTAGCCCGTATTGCCAGCCCTAGCTCCTGCAATGGAAAGATCAGGATCTTCCTCTACAATTCACACCACTCCTTGATCACAACCGTCGATGGGGCGTATAACACCTCACATTTCTAGATTATAAATTAATATATTAAATGAGAATTAAAAGCGAAGGATTAGTGAAAATCCTGAAAATTAGGTCAAAATACAAATGTAGGGTAAAACGGTAATTAGCCAACACGTAACCCTAGGAAGATAGAATTTGAGTATAAGGTCTCAAATGATGAAAATAACCCTGGAAATGGATTCAGAATGAAAAATTGGGTGGTTAGCCAAGTTTCAGAAAAATAAGTGAATAGTGATTTTTACGGGTAAAAATACGGCAGTACAGTTGCACCGTAAAGCGTGTCGATTGAGTTTTGAGCTCTAGGTTTTGAATACAAGTTATAAATGGTATATTTGACTAGGAAATATGATTTCTGATGAAAATTGACAGAAATTAGTGAGTTTGGGGAAGCGTGCCAACGATGCGCATAACAACTTAAAACTGCGATTTCTCCGAATGATCGAAAAACTCCGGATCCATTTAATTAAAGACAATTAAAGGACAACGGTTAATGTTAAAATTTAGAGTTTCTAAATAGTTTATGAACTAATGGAAGATTAGTGGTGAAAGTAAGTGAATTTAAGTGAGTTTAAGTGAGGTGGCACTTGTGGGGCCCACCCCCACTTAAGTGACTTATGAGCACATGTGAAAAATCAGATTTTTGGATCATCTTTCTCCTTCCTCCTTGTAAATTTCGTGGCCCTCCATTGTTGGTGAAAAAGAAAAACTTGAAAATTTCAAACCAATATAACTTGAGTTCTAGAGCATGGATTTGAGTGATTCCAAAGCCAAACTTATGTAAAATCTTGAGAGGAACACATTGCTACCCTTAGTTTCGCATGGAGATAATTGTAGAGAGAGATAATTGGCCAAAAGGTGACGGTTTTGATGAAGATTTTGATTTTTTTGGAGTTGATTGATTCTCCATTGCTTGGGTATTGTGTGGAGCAGTCCAAGGCCTTGATTGTGCGTAAGTTTCTACACTTTTAATTGGTTGATTCATTAGATTTAATTTCATGAACCCTAGAGCTTGCATGTAACGGGCCGCAACAAAAGCCCAATAAACTCAGTTGACAATAGCCCACGTAGGAAGAGGAAGCCCATATATTTGTCTGACTATGTATTGGGTTAATGGATCCCAAAGCCTTTTAACATTTCAGCCCACTAGTTATTTTAGCCCACAAAATTCTATTTTGCAACCCTACTATTTAAATAGTGCATGAGGACATGAGGAATGATATGGAATTATATTCAGAAAACTCTTTCTCTCTCAATTCTCCTTCCCTCTCTACATTCTTGTTATCTTACTCTCCCTACTCAGAAATCTGCTCCCACTACATTGGTGCTTTCATTGAGTTATGGCGGAAAATACTAGACTCCGCGAGCTCACCAATCAGGTCCAGTCTCATGACCAACAGTTTGTCACTCTGGAACGGACTTTGGATCACCGTTTGGAGACCTTCGAGTTGGCTCAAGATCAACGGTTTGAAGAGACTAATCTCCGATTCACAGCTGTGAATACTCAGAATCAACCCTTCTATAGAATATGCAGGTACAGATGACCAATCTGTTGAACGTCCAAAAAGCAGGGGTACTAGGCGCAGGTCCACATCACGCTGGCGCACCACGGCCACCACACCCCTCCCGTTCTATGAAAATTGATTTTCCCCGCTTTGGATCTGGAGATCCAGGCCCATGGTTGTTCGCTGTGGAACGTTATTTCCGCTATCACCAGGTTCCTGATCTGGATCGTCTTGATCTCGTTTCTTTTAATCTGGATATGCCTGCATCTTGCTGGTTTGAATCGCTATTGGGGAATGGCGACTTGCCTGACTGGCCCCACTTTGTGCAAGCCATTCATCACCGTTTTGGACCTTCTGAATTTGAAGATCCATTGGGTTCCCTCGCTAAACTCCAACAAGGCGGATCGGTTTCTGAATTTCAAGCAGCTTTTGAGATGCACGCACGACGAGTTCCTGATTTAACACCTCTTATGCGTAAGAGCCTGTTTATCTCAGGATTGAAACCCCAGCTCCGTTGAGCGGTGTTGGTTCATCGACCACGCGATGCAGCTTTTGCATACGCTAAGGTCTATGAGGATCAGTTTGCTGATTCTCGAACCACTAAACCATGGCAGACACGACCCACAAACATTTCCCCTTCATTCACAAACCCTCCAATTGTAGCCCAACCCATTACCACCGTCCCACACACATTGAACCCTAAACCCCCACCTGCCTTACCCTCTATCCCAATTAGAAGACTAAACCCATCAGAAATGGCCGCTCGTCGCGAAAAGAATCTATGCTATAACTGTGATGAGAGATTTATTCCGGGTCACCACTGCAAGGGACGTGCCACTCTTTTGTATTTGGAAAGTACGAATGAAGACAATCCAGAAATTACAGAGGAACAACAAGATCCTCCAATTGTGGAAAACCTAGAGTCACCTTCCCCGGAAATACCCCATGCTATCAGTTTTAATGCCCTTTTTGGTCACCGCTCAACCAAATCCTTTCGCTTGCAGGGTAACGTTGGTGGTCATCCAATCCAGATTCTGGTGGATGGTGGTAGTACTCACAATTTTATCACTCACCGCATGGCTGCTCATCTCCCTTTAACACTACATGTTATTTCCCCTTTCAAAGTTCATGTGGGGAATGGGGATGCTCTTTTATGTTCTGCGATTTGTCGCAATATTCCTATTGATATACAATCCCATGTGTTCATGATTGATCTATATGTCCTTGACCTTAAAGGGGCGGATGTGGTTTTGGGTGTCCAATGGTTATCTACCTTGGGCCCAATTGTTACAGATTATTCAGCATTAACTATGTCTTTCTCTTATCACAACTCACAGGTTCTACTTCAGGGTAATATGAGTGTCACTCCGAGCCATATTAGCTCCTCCCAACTACAGAAATTGGTGTTGAACGATTCCATTTCTACATGCCTGATGTGTTTCACATCCAATTCGGACTTACCGCCACCACCTCAACCATCTGCTGCTAATTGCTCAGCCTTGAATCACATCTTACAAGAATTTTCTGATGTCTTTGAACCACCCATAACTTACAAGAACGGTAAGACCAACGTTGTGGCCGACTGCCTTTCCCGGCTGCCTGAAGGGGGACCGACAACTCACATGCCCCACCTCCTGGCCATTACTGGCCCAGTCCTCCATAATACAAAATTATTACAGTCCGAGTACATGACAGATCCCTATACTGTGAAGTTAATTACAGACATTAAGGAACGACCAAATGATTTTGCTGATTGGCGTTTGCGTAACGGTATTCTCTTCCATCGCTGCCGCATATTCCTTCATGCTAGTTCGACTCTGATCCAACATGTTCTTCAGGAATTTCATAGCTCTGTTCAAGGGGGCCACTCTGGCATCCAAGCTACGCTACATCGCATTTCCAGCAATTTCACCTGGAAGGGATTAAGAAGAGATGTTAAGACTTTTATTCTTAGTTGTGATACATGCCATAAACTAAAAGCCCCGAATCATCCACCCCTGGGACTGTTACAGCCCTTACAAATCCCAGAAAAGTTATGGGCTGATGTAAGCATGGACTTTATAACCCATTTACCTGTATCATCGAGTCACACAGCTATCATGGTGGTGGTTGATAGATTGTCCAAGGCGGCCCATTTCATTGCACTTCCCCGTCACTACTCGGCTGTTACGGTGGCGCAACTCTTTTGGGACTTTGTTGGGAAGCTCCATGGGATACCAGAATCCATTGTTTCGGATCGCGATCCGATTTTTCTCAGTGATTTTTGGCGATCTCTATTCAAACTACAAGGAACAACTCTCAAATTCAGTTCAAGTTATCACCCTCAAACGAATGGGCAAACAGAAAGAGTTAACAGGTGTTTAGAGAGTTACCTTCGTGTGTTTTCGCATTCTCATCCAGCATCTTGGTCCAAGTTTTTAAGCCTGGCAGAGTATCATTATAACACGTCTTTTCACTCATCTACTGGCACTACTCCTTACCAGGCCATGTTTGGGCGAGCACCTCCCAATCTTATGGCCTACTGTTTGGGATCTTCCCAAAATGAGGCTGTTGAATCTACTTTGGCCGACCGTATGCTCCTCATCAGTTCATTGAAAGAAAATTTGTTCAGATCTCAACAAACGATGAAAGCTCAAGCAGATAAAAAACGTAAAGACTGGATTTTTACCTCGGGTGATCTGGTTTTGCTTCGTCTCCAACCTTACAGACAGCTGTCTGTAATGCGACGTTCCTCTCAAAAGTTGGCTCTGCGTTATTATGGGCCGTTTGAGGTAGAAGAGCGTATCGGAGCCGTAGCTTACCGTCTCAAGTTACCACCGACGGCTCACATACATCCGGTATTTCATATTTTGGCTTTGAAACCGTACCGCTCCACTCATCTTTTGAAGAATCACCCACTTCCTCTGGCAGCAAAGGACACTCCTCTCATCCATAAACCTTGCGCCGTGGTGGGAGAGCGGCAGATCTGGCGCCGGGGGGTTTTAGTACCACAAGTCTTGGTCCAGTGGGAGGCTCTACCGCCGGAAGACTCGACATGGGAGGATAAAGAAGCTATAGTACAATCTTCGGTCAGTATTCCACGAGCAACTACGGGCAAAGAAGTCATTGGTCATACTGCCGGTATGGAAAGAGATGAGAACGAGGGTAATGGAACTCCAGTGAAAGGAGCAGCTGAAGACATTTGCTTAACGATTAAAGGAACTCAAGTAAAGGGAGCAGCTGAAGACACCGAAGGTATGATAACTTCAACTGGTCTCAAACAACCAGCTTTTCAGCTTCCAGGATCTACGGTCCACAGTGCGTCACCCGTTTCGATACAATCTGCACCCCACGATTTCTTAGATGCGCCCCAGCTGTCACGCACCTGTGAGAAGGCATCAACGGCTCAGATACCACCTCCTGTGTCGGCACGTGCTCAGCCGTTGGATTCGCAAGCAGCGTCCCAAGGCACCAGTGCACAAACTGCACTCCCACGTCCCAATGTCCCACGGCTCGAGGACACGCAACCGGACCCACGTGTTGGGGATAAGCTCAGACTTGAGGACAAGTCTGTAATTGCAGCGGTGGGTGATGTAACGGGCCGCAACAAAAGCCCAATAAACTCAGTTGACAATAGCCCACGTCGGAAGAGGAAGCCCATCTATTTGTCTGACTATGTATTGGGTTAATGGATCCCAAAGCCTTTTAACATTTCAGCCCACTAGTTATTTTAGCCCACAAACTTCTATTTTGCAATCCTACTATTTAAATAGTGCATGAGGACATGAGGAATGATATGGAATTATATTCAGAAAACTCTTTCTCTCTCAATTCTCCTTCCCTCTCTACATTCTTGTTATCTTACTCTCCCTACTCAGAAATCTGCTCCCACTACATTGCATGTGTGATTGATGGGTTAGAGAACTCAAATTGAAAATTTGCATTAGATAAAAGTGGCTTAGAATGATGTTTTATAGTGATAGAAACCATAAAAATTATTGATGAATTTGGATGGTAACTTAGGAAAATTTGTGTTGAAATGTTAACACTTTATGAAATTGATATGTTGTATGATTGTATAATTGAGTTGTGGAGTGTTTGTATGAGTTAATTATAGGATTGTAAGGTGTGTGGAATTGTGAAGTTGGATTGAATACCCTTTGGTTGTTGGGCTTGAAGGATTTGGCCATTTGAGAGCATGTATGGTTTGTTGAGGTAAAAATTGTATAATTGATGTTGTGTGGTTATGTATGATATTTAAATGAGTGGTAAGTTGGTTGGATGCATGAGGTTTACGGTTGGAACCATTGGATAAGCATAAGTGTAGGATTTGGCCTAGAAGGGAATAATTGGAGAAATGGTGTTGTGATGGAGTGGGATGGAAAATGGGACTTGAAATGGTGTGGTGGTAGTCTTGAGATGCTAAAGAAAAATAAAAAGAAAATAAAGAAAAATATTTTGTAATTTAAGCCTTGTTTGGCCGAACCTACCATGTGTAGGGGAGGATTTTGGTTCTTTGTAATCTTGGTTGATTGCACCTTGTATTGATGATCCTTGTGTGATCATTGTAGGTTACCTCCCGCGGAATTGAACCTTGAACCAGGAGCTCGGTGGGTTGCCCTTGGTCCCGGACCAAAGGGATTGTGGTAAGTACTCTTGAACCATGTATTTATGCTTGATAATGGGTATGTATTCGGTGAATTGAAATTAAATTGGAATTGTCCTATGTGTAGACATTTTTGTTTGTACCTAGCTCGGGAAAGTATTGTATTGAAGCTGTGAGAAGGAGATTAGTAAGGTAACCTATTGGTATTGGGCTTGATCCCCTTATGTGTTCCACCATGCCCGTTGAGGGTGATGGTAGGAAATGTATGTAAGTAATGTAGAATAACATGATCATGCATTTAGTATGTATGTTGGTACATAGAATGTACCGAGTCTCTGGCCAGTAGACAGTTTGCCTTCGGGGGTTTCGGACTTCCACTGGATAGGTCTCCGAGAGGGAGTTCCAGTTGACCTAGGGTCGTGGTGTGTGATCCGAATAGGAGCACACTAGGAAGTCTCAGGTGTATATGGATGGGAGGGGTGCCTCGGTTGGATGTTCTAGGAACAAGCCTTGGTTGAGACCCGTAGGCTTATATGTCGAGCCATTAGGCAGGACGTTGCGTGGTATTGGTAGCTACCATTCCAGCTTCGTCATATTTTGTATCCCTATGTTCCCCAGTTTTTCTAAATCCCTTGCTATATCCCGTTTTTCAAGATCAGGTGATCAGGTCCTTCTAGAAATAGAAAAATTGAGGTTCCTCCCCATCAGGACTCACGCATACCAGACTATCATTTGCGGGGAGAATATCAATCCCGGAAGGATCCCCAACATGAATTCGGGTTACCTCGGCGGGCGAAATGGTGGAGCGCAGGTTGAGAATTTCCATAAGAACCCAATTCTAGACGGAGGAATTATCCATGCCCAAGGACCTGGAACACGAAGTAGGAGGGTCAGTATAAAAATCAGCCAAATCCGACCTCGGACTACCAAGCTCAGATGGCAATGAGCATGGACTCTAAGAAAAATGTATGGAGCTGTCAGAACTACTGACAAGGTCAACGAACGATAGATAACGCTAGGTCGAACCATTGAAAGGGATAGAAGAGGCTTTAGACCTCGGGAAACCCAATTCAGACGAAGAACTAGAAGAACTATCACTCAGCCCGAGGGAAGGTTTCCAATCTAAAATGGATCTCGGACCTGGAGCAACTTGAGACGAGGGCAGAATATAGAACAAGGGAACTGGATCACGAGAGGAGTCTAACCCGGGAGTTGAAGGGTTCGGGACCAATGGGGAACCGTCCCTACTAAAATTGAGTTGAGTCTGATGACCCCCTCCTCTTCGGCCTCTCCCTCTTCTACCACGTCCACCTCGAGAACTCCGGCGACCTCCTCGATGGTCCGGAGAAGTTGATGAAGCTTCTCCTTTTCGGTATACTCTCTGCCATAAAACCAATATTGGACGGCTCGAGGTAACTCTTTTATCATTTCCTCATTAATCTCCCCCCACCACCTCGGCCAGAAGCCGAACCGAAAGAGGAACCAGGGGTACCTATCGGAAACCCTAAGGACATAGAACCCCTAAAGAAGAGGCACAGAAGGAACACAAGTTCAATAAAAAGCAGAAATGCAACAATGCGAAGACCTATTGACTACACAGTCAAACAAACAGAAAATACAAAGAGGGAAGGAACGAGTACCTAAACAGAGTGAAAGGATGAGGAAAGCTAAACTCAACTCCTCAAAAGACTTCACCGGAATGACATTGAGAGAGAGCCAGAAGCTTTCACGAAAGCTCGAAGAGAAAAAGACTAGGAATAAGGAAGAAGAACTCAGGGAAAAACAAAAATCCTATCTCATTTTGAAAACTAGCATTTAAAGAAGAAAAACCCCAGGCGCGAAGACAAACAGTTTCCGAAATGGTTGATTGACGGAGGACAAAAAGGCCATTTCTCCATGCACACTTTTAATGCACTCAATCATGACCTGCGTACAGTCAGGACGGCGCGCCCTGCACGATGCAAGACTGCCAACGAACGCAGAACACGTGAATCGTTGTAACCGTCAAAACACGCAAGAAAAGAAAGGTCATCCTAACAGCACTGAGATCAGAAAATGATCCTACTTCCAACCATACAACGGAGGGAAGAATCTCGGCCAAATACAACCAAATTAAGCTTTGACCAAACAATGCCCAAAGGCTCAGGTCGGACTCATGATGGAACCGACGTGCTAAATATCGGCTTCACCTTACAATTCTAGACAAGGTCAAGAAACATCATGCGAATGAGCTAAGCAAAACTAACTCCGAATAATGCCACAGGCATCAGACTCTTGAGAAGTCAATCCCTGAATCAATGAACTCGGACAGATCAGATCCGAGGTAACACCGTAACATCCCGGCATTCCGAAGCTCCGAATACCGAGCTGAAGGGCAACTATTATGGATATGTACATATCATATCCTAAATACTCACCTAAGAATACACTAAGAGATAAATACATAATTATCTCAACAATATTATGAGGATCAAATACTCAAGATAAAGACCTCATCCCAACAGAAAGGGAGTTGAATCCTAATGTAATCTGGAGATCTCAAAAGGCCCAAGCTTATGAAGGTAATTCTTATAAATAAGAGCCTAAAGACCCCAGGTACACACTTTTAACCTATTTACTACTACTACCCACACTGTGCACACACCCACGTCTTGGCTATAAACCTATTGTCTGTGCGCAGTGATTGAGACATCGGCTATAAGCCAAGTATACATTTGATTATACAGTATCTCTGAGCGCATACCATACGGTATAGCAATACGGTCTTTCCAGGACCAAACAGGTTCGGTTTGTTTTTTGTTGAAACTGGTTATGAACCGTTTCATGCACACTCCTAGTTGAAAGTAGGAGATAAAATTTCTCTTATATGATGTAAGAGAAACAAAATTCATAAATTAATATAAACAGTTGGTGGGACTGTTAACAATCATCATCTAGACTGGATCCTTTGCGAAGCTTAAAACGTGTTGGCCTCCAAAAACAAAACATAACCCGTAGTCCTTTTCTATCCACTCTAAACCTTGGAAATTCACTCACTCTCTTTTTATTTGAAGATCGTATTGACTAAAATTTGAAAAATGATAAAAGTAATTTACTTAATTATATTTATTTCATTTTTTATGGTGTCATGTTTCACTTATTTCTCCTTTTTAATAAAAACTAGTGCAGTACCCGTGCGATGCACGGAAGAAAAAGATCAAATTTTTTTCGGCGTCTTTCGTTGGTTAATCACTAAAAGAAAGATCCGTGTCAGTATTTTGTGCTATCTTGGGAGGTGAAAAAACTACAACACTCACATAGAACTTTGTAAGTATCTATTACAAACAAAATTCTCCAATTAAGAAACATCAATTATTATGCAAATAAAAAATAATTATATACTCTATAATTGATTATTTTAATATACATCAATGCGTACAGCAGCAAAAGTGATGAGATACATATTGTCTTACCAAAGAGAAATCATAAAAAAATGAGGAAAAGTTCTTGCGCTCAATGCTATCCAGAACAATTATTACCAGTCGCAAATGCACCCAATCGACAATAAGATATGTACAACATCAATAGTGATGATATTCATATTGTCTTACCAAATAGAAATGATCAAAAAATGAGTCAAAGTTCTTGCGCCCAATACTATCCAGCACAATGAATAGCACCCTACAAAGGTAAATGAAAAAAAAATACGCTGAAAAAAAACAACTATGAAAAATGTAGAAAACTAACATTCTCCTCTATATTAGTCTTCAATACTTTTCATTGATTCAACAATACTACAAAATAAAATAAATTAAGACACACGAAGACAAAAAATTAAATTTTCTGCTTAATATGATGGAAATAATCAGACTAAATAAATACGTAAATCAAAAAACTTATAAACACCCTTGTATAATAATAAAAAAAACTATCAATTTTTTTTTTGAATCGAGAGTCAATCAGTAGTAATCATTGGAGAGATAATTTAAGCACATACCAAGTATCTGATTTACTACAATTCTACAGAACCAAAACAACTAAATTAATCTCTGAAATACTTCCTTGTAGACAATGTTAAATGTGTTATTTATAACATTCTCATCATCATCAAGTATTAAAATTTCCTCAATCCATGTTTGCTCTTTACTTGATAGTGCAACATATAATTGCAACATATAATTGCCCATGAGTGAAGACAGGCTTAGGGAGATAAACACTAACATGAGAAGGTGGCTGTCCTTGACTTTTATTGATAGTCATTGCAAATGAAACGACCAGAAAAAATTGTCTTCTTTGGAAATTTACAGGGAACGCGTGGCTTAATGGACTCATTGTCATTTTAGGTATTACAACTGTTTGTCCTATGTTGCATACTGTAAGAACAGTTATCTCAACAACTCGGTTGCCTAATCTTGAAATAAGCAATCTTGTGTTCAGTGGCGGACCTAGAAAATTATATGAAGGGGGCAAATTTTTTAATAAATCCAACTTATAGAATTTTAAATAAAATATAATTTAACAAGTATATTAAATTGACAAATTTAACATAGATTATTTCATTGCCATATGCCATGTCAACGATGAAAAGTAGGAGAATCACAATCTTAGACCAAAAAACATGTACAACGATCTCAAGAGATGCATCCATTAAATAATTTTAATAACAAATATAATCACATAACTAAAATAAATCAAAAAATATGGGGAAGCAAGTGGAACCCAAATTAGGCAAGCACCTAAAACTAACATCATAAAGTTCCATAATGCCCACATCACTACAGATCCATCTACTTCAATTATCAAGCAACATAAAGCTAAAAAAATAAATTTCAAAAATTATTGCAAACTACAAGTATTTTATACCCATTTTTTTCTTTCACTTTCTTATGATTTTTGAGCATTCGAACAACATGAAACTATAAAAAAATCAAAACTTCACAAAGAGAAAGTGAAAATACTCACAACAGGAAAATGGGTATCAAGTTTCTTTTTCATGCTAACAGATTTTGGGTATCAAATGAAGCAAAAGAAGGAGACTCAGAAAGTGAAATCAAAAGCTTTGAACAAAAACACCGTACCGATCATCAACAAGATGAAATTAATGCAACTCATTTCAGATCCAAAGGGCACACAATGCTAGTTTTGTTAAAGTAACCCACCAGTTATGAAAAATGAAACATACTATGTATTTTTTTGGGGATGTAAACATTTTTTTCAGATTTTAGAGGGGGGCGGCCGCCCATGCACGCCCCCCATGTAGGTCCGCCCTTGCTTGTGTTGTTGCGTAAACCTCTTGATTGATCAATATTTCTCAACATAACAGACACATTAACCTTCTGAGTTAATTTATGGTTAGGAATTCTTCAACATGAGAAGGTATTTAAAATCTCAGGAGAGAATTCGGCATCCTCGAGTTCAGAATTATTATCCTGCTTCAAAACATTATCTCAAACTCAGTAATATTTTTTCTTCACTTGGAATTAAAGACATTAGGAGCTCGTTTAACATGGCAACATATACCAATTTAGGGGTTAAATATGCACGTTGTTTAGAAGTTATTTTTTAAACTTTTTAGAAAATATTGAAGCTATTTTACTTAGGTTTTAGATATTATGAAAAATTATTTAGTTATTATTAGCTCCTAAACATATTTTATTTAAAAAACACCTTTATAAAGTCAAATACTCAATAGGTTGGAAACATGGAATCATAATGGGAAAACATTTTCTCATGTTGCATGAGAATTCAACTCTCATGTTAGTGACCCTTCGATTTGCGTGCAAAGTTTTTATTTTCTTTTTCTTTCTTTAATAAATATGGGGCCCACCACTAGTTGAGTCGCAACATGAGAATTGAATTCTCATGCAACATGAGAAAATCAAATCCCTAAATAAATAGCATTAAAATATTATTTTGGTAAAACTTAATTTTTAAAGCTTCTAACAAAATAATGTTTGGTTTGTTTAAGTTTTTGGAGCAGCAAAATTAATTAATCCTAATAGTTATAATAATTAAGCCAAATAAACATAATATTAATAAATTTTATTAATATTATCTAACCGTGTTTTCAAATTAAAATTATTTTTTATCAACTATACATATATTTTTATAATTTTGAATATTTTTTTCATTTAGTCTATAATTTTATATTAAAATTAAAATTATTATATATATGTGTTTCCCAATCATAATTAATCCTAATAAGTATTATAATTAAATTCAACAGACATCATAAATATTATTGGGAAAGGATATACTTATTACCTATTTTTCTTACTACCTCTTACTACCAAATCTTAATTATTGATTTATGTCAATCTAATATTTCTTAGAAATTAATAATTAATTAATAAGTATGACCCCATAAATTACAACCGTTAGATTGATAGAAATCAACGGTTAAGATTTAGTAGTAAGAGATAGTAAGAAAAAGAGATAGTAAGTATGACCTCCCCATATTATTAATATGCTTGATGTAAGAACCCGCACCGTTAATTAAGGTAATTAGTAAATTAATTATGTTAATTAAGAAATAATTCCATAATTGACCCTTATAATTATTAATGGGCTTAGATAATTATACTGAGTGAGTAAAAATGCTGAAAGTCGCTTTTCGGAAGAAAAGCGCAGATACCGGTTCTGCTACTCGGTATAAATGCGTACCGGAAAAGTATCCCGGAAAATTATAACTGTGAGAAATGAAGAAAGAAACAGAAAGTAAAAGGAACTGAACGATTCTTGTATATTGAAAGATATGATTGCATTCTTTACAAGTGACACAATGGTCCATTTATATTGTACAGATAGTTATAGTTACTGGGCTTTCCTTATTACTGGGCCTTGGACCCAATAGACCTAACCCAATAGACCTTATGGTTAACACCCCCCTTTAAGCTCATGTGTGGTTTGGGGCTCCAACACATGAAGCTTAAACTTGAAATCCAGGAAGTTTGTCTGAGACAAGGGTTTGGTCAGCCCATCCGCAATTTGATCCGTTGCACGTATGTGATGAACGGAGACCTCCTTGCTGACCACCTGTTCACGGACGAAATGTAGATCTAGGTCAAAATGCTTTGTGCGCGAGTGAAAAACGGGGTTGGCTGAGAGTTGAACCGTGGAGAGATTGTCACAATAAATGGTTGGGGATCGCGGAAGAGTGACTTTTATTTCTGAAAGGAGAGATTTCGTCCACGAAAGTTCAGCAATGGTAGAAGCAAGCGAACGATATTCCGCTTCGGTGCTTGATCGACTGACCACCGTTTGCTTCTTTGAGGACCAGTTGATGAGATTAGAGCCGAAGAAGATACAGATGCCGCTTGTGGACCGTCGGTCATCCAGATCGGAGGCCCAATCGGAGTCACAGTACGCGGTGAGGTGGAAATTTTCCGATGGGTGAATAGTGAGACCATGTGAGATGGTGCCGTTGAGATAGCGGAGGATACGTTTGACGGCTTTCCAGTGGGAGTCCAGAGGATGATGCATGTATTGACAGACTTTGTTGACGCTGAAGGTGATGTCCGGACGAGTTATGGTGGCATATTGAAGGGCTCCTACTATGGAGCGATACTGTGTGGGGTCAGGATGTGTGGATCCATCAGTGGAGGTAAGTTTGATGTTGGAAGCCATGGGAGAAGGAACAGGTTTGCAGTTGTCCATTTTTGCTTTCTTTATCAGATCTTGTATGTATTTGGTTTGATGAAGATGATATCCACCTGTAGTAGTTTTAGTGGCCTCAATTCCTAGGAAGTAGTGTAGCTGACCTAGGTCTTTGAGGGCAAATTTTGCGTGAAGAGACTGAATGATGTTTTTAATCACTGTTGAGGATGAACCTGTTATAAGGATATCATCAACATAAACTAAGATGAAAGTGGTACTGGTGTGAGTGACAGATATAAATAGAGAAGAGTCACATTTGGCAGTAGTAAAGCCAAGAGTGTGTAATGTGTTACTGAGTTTTTGGAACCAGGCCCTTGGTGCCTGTTTGAGTCCATAGAGGGCCTTTGTTAGGTGACACACCAGGGTTTTATCCGTGTGAACAAATCCTGGTGGTTGTTGCATGAAAACTTCTTCGTGTAGGTCACCGTTTAAAAAGGCATTGTTGACATCTAGTTGGTGTATGGGCCATCCTTTGGAGAGGGCAACAGAGATGATGATCCGAATGGTGACTGGTTTGACTACAGGGCTGAAAGTTTCCTGATAGTCAAACCCCTCTTGTTGGTGAAATCCCTTGGCTACTAATCTAGCCTTGTATTTAAGAATTGAACCATCTGGATTGTATTTGGTGCGAAAAATCCATTTGCAGCCAATAGGAGTTCGGTCAGGTGGTAGGGGAACAAGTCTCCATGTATTGTTGTTGAGGAGAGCATTATATTCATCTGTCATAGCTTGGAGCCAATGGGGTTGAGTCATGGCCTGGGTAGCAGTGGTAGGTTCAAGGTTAGTAGTGTAGGCTTTATGTTTGAAAATTCCTGCTTTGGCTCTTGTAATCATGGGATGAACAGGGATAGTAGTGGAATCAGATTGTGAGGGAGATGGGTTGGGTGATCTATGTTGGGCAGTGTGTGGTGTAATAGGAGGGGAGGTAGGAGGAGTTGCAGTATGAGGTTGAGTAGTAGGAGGAGTTGCAGTATGAGGTTGAGTAGTATTAATAGGAATAGTAGGTATAGTAGGGGTAAAAGATTGAGTAGGTAGGTGAGTTGAGATGGTTGTGGTAGTTGTGTTGTATGGAAAGTCAACCTCATCAAAGAGGACATGTCGGGCTATGATGAGTTGGTTATCAGGGGAGAGGCATTTATAGCCTTTGTGTTTGGTACTGTAGCCAAGGAAAGTACATTTGATGGATCTGTAATCAATTTTGTTTTTATTGTATGGTCGTAGGTAAGGGTAGCAGGCACATCCGAAGGTTTTGAGGAAATGATAGTCAGGTGATTTGTGAAAAAGTGTTTCATAGGGTGATTGGTTTTGTAATGTGGGAGTAGGTAGTTGGTTGATTGTGTAGGTGGCTGTGAGAAAGGCATCTTCCCAAAATTTTGTGGGAAGGTGAGAGTGAGCAAGAATAGCTAACCCTGTTTCAACTATATGCCTGTGTTTCCTTTCAGGTTTCCCATTTTGTTGATGGGTATAAGGGCAAGACAGCCTGTGGATGATTCCTTGTTCTTGAAGGTAAGGGCCAAACTTGAGATATTCCTTGGCATTGTCTGTCTGTAAGCTTTTAATCTTTGTATTTAATTGTAGTTCTGCCATGGTCTTAAATTGTAAGAAGATGTTGAAAGCCTGTGATTTGTTGGTCATGAGATAGATCCAAGAGAAGTTGGAGTAGGCATCAACAAAGAGGATGTAATAGCGTGCTCCTGAAGTGCTCTCTATTGGTGCTGGTCCCCATATATCTGAGAAAATAAGTTCTAAAGGAGAAGAGTATATTGTAGCAGTAATAGGTAAATGTAATTGATGCATTTTGGCCATGCTACATGCTGAACATAGATTGGAATCTGTTTTATTTATGAAAGGAATTTTACATTTTCTAAGCACTGATTTTACAATGGGAAAAGCAGCATGTGCTAAACGTTGGTGCCAAAGATTTAAACTGATGGTGTTTGTAGTGTGATTACACTTGATAGTGTTGTGATCAGCTAAAATGTGTGTATGTGAATGTGCAGGAGTAATAGCTAAATTGGAGATGTTAGCTTGCTTGGACAGATTAGTTCCATCAAAGACATAGAGCCCATTTTCAATTCTGCCTTGGAGAAGGATCTCCTTTGTAGCCTGTGATTTGATGCAGCAATTGTTAGCATGAAATTCAAAATATACATCATGGTCATTGGCAAACTGGGACACACTTAATAGATTCTTTGTCAGACCAGGAACATGAAGAAGGTTAGTAAGAGTAAATCTTATTGAATTGACATTTGAATTAAGAAAAGAATAACCTGTGTTTTGTATTTTCAGGTTTGAACCATTACCCACTTGCACCGAATCTTGACCAGAATAAGGAGTCTTGTTGATGAGATTGTTGGAGTCTGGAGTAAAGTGGTTGGTTGAGCCAGAATCTGGGTACCAATTGGAATCTGTGGTAGAGAAGAAATCTGAGGAGTTATCTTCATCATGATGTTTGAGTCCAAGATTTTTGGTGACAGCCATGTTGGCTTGAAGATTGGAGGTATTGTTGTTGATGCTGTTGGTTTGAGTGAAGGGATTTTGATAATTCTGATTGTATCGATGAAAGCATTCCCATGCTTGATGACCTGGCTTACCACAGACCTGACAGGAAGGACGATTAGGTGAATTGCGTCCCCTTGTGAATCTTCCTCTAGTGTATCTTCCACCTCTGTTTGAAGGGAAGCTGCCTCTGTTGAAGTTGGAGTTGTTATACGGTTTGCGAAACTGCATTTGGGCCATATTGGCTTGTAGAGTTGTAGCTTCACGAACTCTATGTTTCTCAATACGTTGTTCTTGAGCCATGAGGAGGGCTTCAATTTCTCCCACTATATAGGCATCTGTTCTTGAAGTGATGGAGGTGACAAAGTTGTCATAGTCTTCATTAAGGCCATCCAAGATAGCTTCAATGTGATCTTCGGTGCTTGTAGGTGATCCTGTTGCTGCTAAAGAATCAATAATCTTTTTGATTTGAAGAAGGTATGTTGATGCTGGTCCTTCTTTTCTGCTGTTTTTCAATTGAGTTTTCAATTGTTTGACACGGGCTCTAGTATGAGATGTAAAGAATTCTTCTAATTTTGTCCAGATTTGGAAAGAAGTTTGACAGCCCACCATTCTTGTGTAGACTGTTTCGGACATAGAAGATAGAAGCCAAGATAAGAGCAGTTGATCTTGTTGAATATCTATGGATCTTGAAATTTCTGGATCAAAAGTGATTTCTTTGTCCACTGATTCTTTTTCTTTTTCTGAAGTTGTTGATGAGCTTTCTTTTGTTGTAGGTTTCGTTGGAAGTTCCCCAGCAATGAAGCGATCAAGATTGTAGCCTCTGATGGTGGCAAGAGCCTGTTGTTTCCAGGGCAAGAAGTTGTCTTCATCAAGTTTGAATGAGACTGGGTTGGAGAAGGACTGAACAGAACTTTGTGTGCGTGATTTGTCCATGGATCTTTTAGCTCTTTGATACCATGTGAGAAATGAAGAAAGAAACAGAAAGTAAAAGGAACTGAACGATTCTTGTATATTGAAAGATATGATTGCATTCTTTACAAGTGACACAATGGTCCATTTATATTGTACAGATAGTTATAGTTACTGGGCTTTCCTTATTATTGGGCCTTGGACCCAATAGACCTAACCCAATAGACCTTATGGTTAACAATAACGAATGCATGATAATTACTAGAATATTATGTAGGACTTGTAAAACAAGTTTCAAGTCAAAATGACGTAATCTGATGCCAGAACTGATACTGGCTATGGAAAAACGCGTACCGGAAAGGTGCTCCGAAAAATAAAATAAAAATATGACAAATCTTAGAAAAATGTCTAGGTCTAGATTCCAAAGTTTGGGATCAAGATCTTTTACTTTGCTATTAAGGCTAGTACTGCGCGTTAAGACTCATGTGGCTATATAACCAACTTATGGCACATAACCCTAGGCATATGCAGCTTCTCTACGTGAGAATTTCCGCAGCCTGGGAAGCCACCTTGCCATTATCTTCATTCCTTCACCTTTGGAGCCAAGAAACCTCATTTCTTCTTGGTTCCTTCACAAAAACACTTGGTAAGAGTGGGTGTGATCCTTGGGTTTGGTGTGGGTGGAATCATTCTGAGTTGTGCCACTGTTTGAGGGAGAGTTTGGGGCTGAGTTTCCTTCCTTGGTTCGTTGGGTCCTTGTTCTTGAGTTGTGAAGCCTCAAGGAGCTTCCTTTGTGTTGAAAGGGGCAAACTTTGCACCATTTTCGTACACCTTGGTGTGGCCTGAGTTGAGGAGCTTGTGGAGAGCTCCAAGAGCTTCATACCTCTGTCCATTTCTGTCTTAAGCCTTGGGGTAAGTTATCTCACCATGATCATGATTTTATCTTGCTTAAAGGTGGTGTCTTGGCATGTAAAAGGTTAAAATGAAGTAACCAACACCTAAATGAACTTGTATATGCTTAAAGATGCATGCTTTAACGTGTACATGTGTTAAAAGTTGATCTTTGGGATGGATATTCACGAAATGCAGAAACTGCATTCTGTCGTGAGATATCCGGATATTTGTCGAACAGATATCCGGATATCAGTATCCGGATATGGTATCCGGATATTGATATCCGGATATGGGATCTGGGTATCCGGATATGGCATATCCGGATATGTCCAGTGTGATATCCGGATATGGCATATCCGGATATGCCCCTTCTGATATCCGGATATCCTGGGTTTGCACAGACAGTAGCTGTACTGTATGAACAGTAAGCTATTTGGTGTGTGTGGACCCTAGTTTAAAGAAGTTGAACTTCTGTAATTAATGAACTAAGTCAGAATCACATGCTTAAGGGCTTATGGCTTTGTTGGAAGCCTTAAGACGTAAAACGTAAAGGAAAGGCGCAGTCTTTAAGTTGTATGCTTGTGATGCATGAATATTGATGTATTAATGGTCCATATCAGATTGTGATATTGCTGTTTGTGGACTTGTGTGTGGTTGGACTCTTGGCTTGGATAGCTAGCTTGCAAGGTAAGCTTTCGTGTCCTCGGTTTAGCCATTTTGTTGTTCCACCATGTCCCATGGGGATGGGTTTATGCATGCTGTGTTACATGCTTTATTGTTTTGGAAATGCTGTTGAGCTATTTATATGCAATGAGCTTTTATGAGATGCATGTGGTGTCCACCTAGACGGTAATCTTGAGTATGTAGTACATACAAGATGGAGAAGCTGTGGGTGAGGTGCAGGTAGTATCCATGTACTCATGTAGGCATAGACGTATTCCTACATTTCTCTGGCCAGTAGATTTGATAAACACACATGGCATGATTAATTGCTGCATCGCATGATTTTGGAACTTATATTGTAAATACTGTTTTTGAACTTATATTACACATGTAAGTGAGCTTGGGGGTGGAGACTCCTTGAGGACCCCTTGTCTTACTGAGATTTCTTGTTAGAGATCTCACCCCACGTTTGGGGACGCTTATTTCAGGATCAGGAAATGTTCAGGCGGCAGGAGGCCCGAGCTGAGTTGATATGATGATATGCTGACTGCTGTTATGTTTTCCGCTTATTTATATTATCATGTTGAGACTGTTTGTGGGCATTGTTGCCTTATTTGGTGAGCATGGGGTTTGTCCATGCCATATGGTTTGACTATTGTCTTTTCATTCGCTGTTGTACTTAAAGTATCAGGATTTTGACCCAGGCTGCATGTTGTAGTCCTGTGGTTTTAGATACTCACATTATATTTATGTACGAGGTATTCAGTTAGTTGTCTTGCAATTTACATACAGGCAGTATTTTTATGAAAATGATTAAGTAATCAAGTTGGTTAAGTTAATGACGTCATAATTGAATTAAAGAAAAAGTTATTCCGCATTTTAATTAAGCGTAGATTAATACGATAGTATGTTAACAATCCGGGTTAACACGGGCTGTTACACTTGACAATTTTCCTTGCAAAAAGTAGTGAAAAACATTAAACGCTGAACTCTTTTCCCACTTATCAAGTTCAAATTTCAAATTTTAAAAGTTTAAATTTTAAATATTAAATATTTTCTCATCCAATAGACATAATAATAAATATTATTAATAGACTTAACAATTTCTCATACAGAAAGTAGCGGGAAACATGCTGCGCACATTCTCCAAATAATAGCTTCTAGTTATTTATTCACGATATAGGAAATTGTTTTAATTATACCCTTACATCAAAACAATGAAAGTTTAATTTTTTTCTTATATATTAAATTAAAATTTACATTTTTATAGTGACTAAATCTTTATAGTTTTTTTTTACATAATGATAGATGTTATTTTAATTTTTATTTTAAATTTAAAATTTAAATCTTTTGTATTAATTATACATATTTTTTTTAAAATAGATTTTTTTCTTTTAATTTATAAATTATATATATATATATATATTTTAAATTGGTTATACATATATATTTAAAATATTTATGTTAAATATTTATTTAAAAAAAATACTTGTACGTTCTCTTTTGTAGTTTTTTTAAAGTGAGGTTTATAATTTATTTTCTTTTAAAGTATAAATATGTCATTTCTTATTTTTTGCAATTAAATTTTAAATTTAGATTATTTTTTATCAACTCTACATATTTCTTATATTAGCAGTAAATTCAATGATCTTAGCTACACAATGTCGGGTTTGTTAAACAATAATTATAAGAAAAAAAACTGTGTTGGTGGGTCGGCTCTCCAAACTTTGCCCATTTTGCCACATTTAACTATCAGCACTTTATATTAGCAATAAATTCAATGACCTTAGCCACACAATGATAGGTTTGTTAAACAGTAAATATAAAAAAAAAAATTGTGTTGATGGGCGGAATGGGCCGGCCCTTCGAGCCGAGTCCATTTTGCCACCTTTAACTATCAGTATTTTATATAATCTATCACTTAAAACAACATTTTGTATTGACTAAAACAAAACAAAAAAGCAAAGTTGTTTTCATTATTTATATACAAATATATATAGGTAAAATGATGTAACACCTTTTTAATTAATTATTAGTAAAGTATATACTTAGTGAATTTTTGAAATAAGCAATTTTCTTTATATACACCAGTTACCAATGGTATATTATATCTGGCTCTGTTAATTTCCATGATTTATGGCAACAACAGAAAAATGACATTAAAATCTATATTTATAAATTTACTTGTCGTTTCCAATGCTGCAATTTGGAGGCCTATATTAATAAACAAAGATCTTTAACTTACTATTCTTTGCATGCAATAACTATGTCTATTAAGTTCTCGTGACTATTGGGTATTTTTATACCAATTAATTATAACAGGTATAATAATTATTGTTTCATTTATATGAAGTCCACATCACACATGCAGCTAGCAATTATTCAACTGCTTTTTACTCCGCTCTCGCACAATAGATTATTATCTTTTACGAATTCGAAAAGACATCCCATGTAAAAAAAATTTAGGTTAACATGAATTTTAGGACAACAACAAAAAAGTTGGAGGAATCGTTCATATTATTTACTTGTGCCTCTTGAAACATAATGTATAAAAAAGGCTTTCATTAATTGAAAAAAGAAAAGAAAAAGAGAGATGCTAAATAGGCTCTTAGTAGGTGGTCAACTAAAAGTAATGTTAATTGGAAAGCATATAAAAAATAAAAGTTTTCTTGAGAAATCGACGATAACTTTTACGTAGATTGAAAATAAATTTTAGAAAGGTATAAATTTTGAACAAACATAGAAATTTGAAGGAATTAACTTACCTTATACTAAATTAAAATTATTCTTACACTATTATATCTTATTAAATTATTTGATTTCAGAGAATTGAAATTTTTTAACATACAAAATTATCATATAATTATATTATTAACATTTTATTAAAATTTAACGTGACATGCCTTTTAAAAATATGAAAATAATATTACTGACATGCCTTTAACGTGACACACAAATATTAAATGCTGAACTTTTTTCCTCCCATCGAGTTCAAAATTCAAATTTCAAAAGTTTAAATTTTAATTATCAAATATACATATATTTTTATAATTTTAAATATTTTTTTTGTTTAATCTATTATTTTATATTAAATTTAAACTTATAATATTTTTTTACACTGCAAAAACATTAAATCCTGAACTCTTTTCTCCACCCATCAACATTAAATGTTTTTCCACCCAATATATATAATACTAAATATTATTAATAGGGTTAATAATTTGTCATGCAGAAAGTAGCATAATACATTAAAATAGTCTGTAAAATACTTAATAACAAACATCTTCCTATGATGCAAGAGTTAGATGGTCACCATCTTTATAATGATCGGTGATCGGCGACCATCTTTACTTTAATCATTATAAAGATGGATGACTATTCAGTTATCGGTAGGGGTGAAACTGGACCGGCCCGGCCCATAGGAGCCTACAGCCCGGCCCATTAATGGCCTAGCCTAACTCGGCCTTTTTACTTGGCAGGTTGGGCTTGGGCTGGTGTAAAGGTTTGATTACATAATTGGGTCGGAGGCTTTATATATTAAGCCTGGCCCATGAGCCTCCAAGGCTGGCCCAATTGTTCTGGATAGTTCTGCTTTGGAATCTCAGTTACTAGAGTTAATAACATACCAAAAATTCCTTTCACTCTATACTTATATCTTGTAAGACGACAACGTTATTGCTAAGCCTTAATTCATCTGCAATCTCCTGAGTCCCGAGTAAGATACACCACTGCCGTTCACGCCACCACCGCCGCCGTCCTCCACCCTTCACGCCACCACCACTGTCTACCACCTTCAAGTTATCTCTCATCTTTGTGTGTTTATTTATCAGATAAATAGAATTCCTCGTTCATATTGATCTTGATTAGAAAAAGCTTAATATCAGATTCTGTGATTGGTAATGTTTAATTGAAAGGCTGAGAAGGAAAGAAGTGTATTTCGAATCATTGAATCATCATGGTTCTGTTTGGACGTTAAAATTGTGATTTTTGTTTTAACAGTACTTGAGTATTTTGTGGAGTTGATTCATGATCTGCTTGGAAGTCAAAAATTAATAGGCCAATGGGTCGGGCCGGACCATTTATTTTTTTATAAATGAGCCAAGACATGCTAACAGTTAGACTCATACTATGCTATCGGGCCGGGCCAAATTGAAATTTTTTGGCATAGGCTTGAGTTTTACGGGGCAAAGCTCGGCCCAGCCCACCCCACTTTCACCCCTAGTGATCGGTGACCATCTAACTCTTTTTTTTTTATCATTCGAAAAAGAGTTAGATGGTCACCAATCACTAAATAGTCATCCATCTTTATAATGATTAAATATTTATAATTTCTTTTTATTGAAAGATAGATGTCATTTTCTTATTTAAATTTAAAATATTTTTTATTAATGATACATATTTTTTAAAAAATTAAATTTGTTATCTTTAATTTATAATTTTTATAATTTTTTTATTGATTATACATATATATTTAAAATATTTATTTTAATTTTTTTTAATAAAGATCCCTGTACGCATACCTTTTTTGTATTATTTTTTAAGTTAAATTTTTAATTTATTTTCTCTTGAAGTATAAATATGTCATTTCTCATTTTTTTATTTAAATTTAAATTTAAAAATTTTCTTATCAACTATGCATATTTTTTTATAATTTTAATTTTTTTTATTAAATCCATAATTTTATATTAAATTGAAATTTTATTATATATATCTTTTTTCCGAGTGCAAAAACATTAAATGCTGAACTTTTTTTTTGATAAATAAATGCTGAACTCTTTTCCCACCTTTCAAATTCAAAATTCAAATTTAAAAAATTTATTATTTAAATATTAAATATTTTTTCTCCTAATAGACTTAATAATAAATATTATTAAAGCCACACCAAAATAAATAAATAAATAAATATTATTAAAAGGCTATCTATAAAAATAAAAATTATTAATAGGCTTAACAATTTTTTATGTAGAAAGTAGTGAGAAACATTAAAATAGTATGTAAAATATTTAATGATAAACAATTTTTTACAATGCACAAATTGGATGGTCAATGGTTACTTAAAGATCATCTATTTTCACGGTGATTAGTTTTTATAATTTATATTTATTTGGGAGTATACTTTTTCATCCTTAAATTTTTATTATAATTTATAAATTAACTATTTTACATGTTTAATCATTTTTTTTATATTCTATTTAATCAAATTTCAATAGACATAATAATTCACATTATTAATTGTCTTAACATTTTTGAATGCAGAAAATAATGGTGTTAAATTGCTAATAATTCATATTATTAATAGCCTTATCAGTTTCCAATGCAAAATGTAGTGGTGCTTGTAATCCATAATTAATAGTCTTGAAAATATCCAAAGTAGAAAGTAGAGAAATTTTTGAAGATTTTTAATTTTAAAAAATATCAATAGTTTAATACAGTATTTTATTCACTAATATTATTTTATAATACTTAATTAAAATAGTAAAGAAGTGAAAAATAATATATTATGCTTGATTTATATTTTAAAGTCATGTATAATTTTAAAAATAAAAAAAATTATAATTTGAAAAAAAATTAAAAATATTTTTTGCCTTTTTTTCTAATTATTTTAATAATTTTTTTTTACATAATGACAGACTTCATTTTTTATTTAAATTTAAAATTTAAATTTTTTTATATTAATTATACATATTTTTTTATTTAAGATTTTTTTATTTTTATTTTTTATTTTTATATTTTTTTAATTGGTTATACATGTATATTTAAAATGTTTAATGTTAAATATATTTTAAAAAAAATACATGTATATTTTTTTAATTGGTTATACATGTATATTTAAATTTTTTATGTTTAAATATTAATTTATTTTTTATAAAGTATAAGTTATGCCATTTCTTATTTTTTTCCTTTAAATTTGAAATTTTAAATACATTTTTATCGACTATAAATGTAATTTTATAATTTTAAATATTTTATTTTTAATATATAATTTTATATTAAATTCAAATTTATTATATATATCCTTTTTCACTGCATAAATATTAAATGCTGAACTCTTTTCCCATATATCAAGCTCACATAATTTTTCATTTAATTTATTTCCAAATTTCGAATTTATTTTACAATATAAATAATTTTGTTATTTTACAATATTTTTTAATGTTTTTTTTTATATAGCATTAATAGGGCTAACAATTATCCATGTAAAAATAGTAGGATATACAACAAAAGAAAAATAATGGTACATTAAATGAATTGTCTATCACAAATTTTTTTTCCAAAAGTTTTCCCATCATTACAAAGTTAAAAATTCAAATTCAAATTCAAATTCAAAATTTAAATTTAAACATAAATTGGAAATTTAGAAGAGTTGAGTTATTATTAATTTGGAAATTCCAATGTAGAATTGAGTGGGGCATTGAATGAGTTGTCTGTCACAAAAAATTGTTAACATAAGTTTTCATTTAATTTATTTCCAAATTTCGAATTTATTTTACAATAAAAATAATTTTGTTATTTTATAATTTATTTCATTTTTTTGTTTTTTTATACAAGATTAATAGGGCTAACAATTACCCATGAAAAAAATAGTGGGATATAAAATAAAAGAAAAATAGAGATTTTTTTAATCATAACATACAACAAAAGAAAAGTAATGAGATATTAAATGAGTTGTCTGCCACAAATTTTTTTTCAAAAGTTTTTCCACCATTAAAAAGTTAAAAATTCAAATTCAAAATTCAAATTTAAACATAAATTCGAAATTTAGAAGAGTTGAGTTATTATTAATTTGAAATTTTCAATGTAGAATTGAGTGGGACGTTGAATGAGTTGTTTGAAACCAAAAATTGTTCACATAATTTTTCATTTAATTTACAATATAAATAATTTTGTTATTTTACAAAATTGTTCACATAATTTTTCAATTAATTTACAATATAAATAATTTTGTTATTTTACAATATTTTTTTAATGTTTTTATTTTTTTATTCAGCATTAATAGGGCTAACAATTATCCATGTAAAAATAGTGGGATACAACAAAAGAAAAATAATAGGACATTAAATGAGTTGTCTACCACAAATTTTTTTCCAAAAGTTTTCCCACCATTACAAAGTTAAAATTTCAAATTCAAAATTTAAATTTAAACATAAATTTGAAATTCAGAAGAGTTGAGTTATTATTAATTTGAAAATTTTCAATGTAGAATTGAGTGAGACATTGAATGAGTTGTCTGCCACCAAAAATTGTTCACATAATTTTTCATTTAATTTATTTCCAAAATTCGAATTTAATTTACAATACAGAAGCAAATTTAATTAAGACAACGTTGCTTGGAAAAAAAAAAAACATACCTCTAAAACATTTAATCCTTCCCAGTTGGACTATCAGGACGTTATGAGGATCGTCGCTATTTGCCAAAAAAGATTGCACCTCATCCACATAATGCTCCCACAAAGTGCACTCCAGCTTATGACCCCTGCACGTGAGTTACAGCAAGCACAATGTTAAAACGCGTAAAATATAAGCTAACAGAACTGGAAAAAAAATTTGTAAGTACCTCAGGTCGTCAAGCTCCAACACCACCATTTTCGTTTTCCTACCAGAAACCACACGATCACAAACTTGTCCAATTTCTGAGATTAAACCAATCACGTCTAAAAAAAGGCAGCAAAGAGTGTGTTAAAAAAATTATGCAATAATAAAAAATGAATACAGAAACATAAAATACATTAAAAACAAAAAACTATAACCGCAAAGAGTTTAAAGATAAGGAGATAGGATCGTTGTTTTAAACCAATGACGTTTAAAAATAAAATAAAAAAAAAGGCAGCAAAGAGTGTGTGAAAAAAACTATGCAATAATAAAAAATGAATATAGAAACCTACAAAACATTAAAAATACAAAACTATAACCGCAATGTGAAAGAAGGAAAAAAAATGCAGCTAAGATTATGGGAAAGAAGAAAACCCGCAATAATTTAAAAATGGATAACAGTAAGGAAGAATATAATACCGACTAAATAAGGGGAGTCAGACGTTTCTTTCTCAATGATGTTATAATCAACAAAATCAAAATCAATCGCACAAATATCAGACACAACAATCGATTTAACATCAGTCCGCAAATTGAAAGACAAACGATACTGATGTTTGGTTGGCCTGAACACATCGCTATTGAATCCAACTCCACATTTTTTATAAAATAGCACTCTCCTTCGTTGATTTTACTCCGCACCTGCAAGGTACCTTTGACAGTGGCATGGATCCTACTACCCTACAAAAGAATGGAGCCAACTTATGTCAACAACGTTAATTAAAATGATCGAAATAAAGACAGGAGATTTTTAAAACACAGAACAGAACCTTTCATCTAATAAAACCATTTCAAGATTGTACTCGAAATTTTTACGCTGAAAGTTAGGAACTTTCCAATCCCGAACCACCTTCACCTTAATCCTCCAGTCCTCCTTCGCAGGATTAATATCCTTCAGAAAATCATATTTTGAAAACATATTTTTTGGTCGAAGAAAAAAGAAGTAAAGCGACTATGCTGCTGATGTTGAAGATGAACGCGTATGTTTTGCTCGAAGAAAAAAGAAGAAAAGCAATCACTGATGTTGAAGATGAACGCGTATTAGGCAGCAGCAACAAAAGAAAAGAATATAAGAGGAACGAATAAAAACGTTCTGTGCGCAATGTATTTTGAATACTTTGACATGTATTTATTTAATCATTTAACTAAATTTATTTAATCATTTAACTAAACCAAAGCATAAAGAAGGTCATCATTGTCAGCATTCAAAATTTAAAAATCAAATTTTGAATTTCTAATTTTGAAATCTTGAAATTTGAAGAGCATTCAGGTGCCCTTTATTGACTTGTCTGCCACCAACACTCATAAGCGATCTCTACCATTGATTTAAAGTAACAAATCATGTCCATTGAAAATAATAATTTTTTTTGTATTTATTATATTACCATATTACCGTTAAAGGAAACTTTTTTAAAATTGTGTAGTGTGAACACAAAGATGAGATTGAACCACAGTGTGACACCTCATCAAGGTTTCCAAAGATTGGAATTCCTTTATAATATAAGATTAATGCCAAAAGACCTGTATAATTACTCGATGGTCTTAGGAATACTAAAAGACAATTGGGAACACTGCACCGCGTTTCATTTTTCGACAATTACAAAAATAACGATGCAGCAATTCCATCTTATATTCTAAGACAAACCAATTCTTTGGCAACTTCTGACATGTGGCTTCATCTCATTCTAACACGTGTTTGCTTTCACACAACAAAGTTCAAAAAGTTTCCTTCTTTGGTAATTCAGGGAATAAAAAAATTCAAAAAGAAATTATAATCTGGACTAAAAATTGATGGCCACGATTTGCTGTCCAAAATCTTATATTCTAAGACAAACCCATTCTTTTGCAACTTATGACATGTGGCTTCATCTCCTTCTGACACGTGTTTGCTTTCGCACTACAAAATTCAAAAGTTTCCTTCTTTGGTAATTCAGGAATAAAAAAATTCAAAAAGAAATTATAATCTGGACAAAAAATTGATGGCCACGATTTGCTGTCCAAAATCAATGGTGTAGATCTGTTCTCATCTTTATTGGGACACAGCTCATAATCCTTTTCAAATTTTAAATGTGGAAGGAAAGAGAAAGTTTCAAATTTTGAAAGTTGACAACTAAATCATTACCTCAACAAAACCCACAGTTACCCATAGACTCACACAAAGCCAAATTCAGGAAAGAAAGGATAAGAATCTTTGTTTTTATTGTGGTGAGAAATACTTTCGAGGACACAAATGTAAACCTTCAGTGCATGTGTTGATTGTGCCTGATGAGGACATTGGCGATGAGGAGTTGCTTCAAAATTCTGAGTGCTTGGATACTGTATCAAGTCCATCAGCAGACATCACCACCCCTCAAATCAGTATGCATGCTTTATCTGGTTTTGTGGTACCTCAAACATTACGTTTTAAAGGTCTTATTGGGAAATCTGAGATGTTGCTTTTGGTTGATGGGGGCAGCACCCATAATTTTGTGCAACCAAGAGTAGTTGCAGATCTGCAATTGACAATTCTTAATGATCGTCAGTTTGATGTTATGGTGGGGAATGGCTAGGTACTTAAATGTGAAGGATTCTGTTCAGCTGTACCAGTACAAATTCAACAGCATGTCTTTTTGGTTGATTGTTATGTGCTGCCTATACAAGCAGCAGATATTGTGCTTGGAGTGTAGTGGCTACAATTGCTAGGACCGATTCTCTTGGATTATCAAAAATTATCCATGGAATTCTCTTGGGGTGGAGAATCAATAAAGCTGTAGGGAGACAAACATACTACTTCCATCTCTTTCAATCAATTTCGAAAAATCCAACAACAAGGCCAGGTAGCTTCTTTATTTCAACTATCTGTTATTGATGATAGTCCGATTGCTGCTAGTACTGATAGCCATCCAGATGTGATTAAGTTACTGCACGAGTTTGATGAACTTTTTCAAGAACCGAATGAGCTACCTCCACATAGACAATTGGATCACCACATTCACTTACAACCGGAGACCACACCAGTAAATGTGAGGCCATACAGATATCCTCACTTTCAGAAAGGAAAAATTGAAAGACAGGTCCAGATGATGCTAGATTCGGGTTTCATTCGCACCAGCACAAGTCCCTATTCCTCTCCAGTCCTTTTGGTGAAAAAGAAGGATGGATCATGGCGGTTTTGCATTGATTTTCGGGCTTTGAACAACATTACTATCAAGGACAGATTTCCTATACCAACAGCTGATGAGTTAATGGATGAATTGGGTGGTTCCATAATATTTTCCAAGTTGGATTTGAGAGCGGGGTATCATCAAATCCGAATGAGTCTTGATGATGTGCATAAGACTGCTTTTCGGACTCACCAAGGTCACTATGAATTTTTAGTGATGCCCTTTGGTCTCACAAATGCCCCTTCTACCTTCCAAGCTACCATGAATGTCATACTTCAACCATTTCTACGTAAGTTTGTGGCTGTGTTTTTCGATGATATATTCATTTATAGTTCATCCATGGAGCTGCATTTGCAACATTTGCAATCTGTTTTGGAAACTCTTAAGCTTCATCAATTTTATATCAAGAGGTCTAAGTGTACCTTTGCTCAACCATCCGTGGAGTATTTGGGACACATTGTCTCACAAACTGGACTGAGTATGGACTCCAACAAGATTAAAGCTATGTTGGAGTGGCCGATTCCAAAAAACCTCAAACAGTTAAGAGGATTCCTTGGACTTACAGGATATTATCGGAGGTTTGTCTATCAATACGCTACCATTGCTGCACCTTTAACCGATCTGTTGAAGAAAGATGCATTCCATTGGTCAGAATCTTCTCAGCATGCCTTTCAACACTTAAAACAGGCCATGACCACAGCTCCTATTTTAAAACTCCCTGACTTTACAAAAGAATTTATCATTGAGACTGATGCATCTGATGTGGGCATAGGTGCAGTCTTATTACAAGAGGAGCATCCTATTGCTTATTTTAGCAAGAAATTATCTCTTAGAATGCAAAGGGCTTCGGCATACGTGAGAGAACTTTATGCCATTACTGAAGGTGTAAAAAAATGGAGACAATACTTACTAGGAAGGCAGTTTGTTATCCGCACAGACCAGAAGAGTTTGAGAGCTTTGCTTGATCAGGTAATACAAACACCTGAACAACAATACTACTTGGCTAAACTCTTGGGTTTTCAATATTCTATTGTGTATAAACCAGGCAAAGAGAATAGAGTGGCTGATGCACTCTCTAGAGTTTCCACTTTTTTCTGTTTCATGTCCCTTTCCAGTGTACAATTTGACATTCTAGAGAAATTAAAGGAAGAAAATATACACTCATCTTTCTTCCACCAATGGTATACTGAATTGAATGCAAATCCAGAAAGCCATGCTGACATGGAGATCAGAGATGGTCTTTTATTGCAAAAAGGCAAATTGTTTCTAGATCCATCATCTCCTTTGATTCCTACAATCCTACACGAGTGTCATGCTACATTGTCTAGTGGACATACTGGAATTCAGAAAACTATTGCTCGAGTAAGTAGTAGTTTCACTTGGAAAGGTTTACAAAAAGGAGTTACTAATTTTGTTAAATCTTGTGTGGTTTGTCAACAAGTGAAGTACTCTACACAAGCTCCAGCTGGTCTACTCCAACCAATACCAATTCCAGAAAGAATTTGGGAGGACCTCACCATGGACTTCATTATTGGCCTACCCTTATCCCATGGTTACACCACAATTTTGGTGGTTGTTGATAGACTTTCAAAGCAAGCCCATTTCGGCTGTCTGCCAAATAAATTCACAGCCCCTAAAGTAGCAGCCCTCTTCTCTACATTGGTATGCAGGTTACATGGTCTACCAAGGTCTCTTATTACAGATAGAGATCCTATTTTCCTAAGCCGTTTCTGGGTGGAATTGTTTGAACTCAGTGGCACAACATTAAAACGCACAACTACATATCATCCTCAATCAGATGGACAATTTGAGGTTGTGAACCGAGTCTTGGAACAGTATTTGAGGTGCTTTGTGGCTGAGTTTCCTAAGCAATGGTCTAAGATTCTCCATTGGGCTGAATTATGCTATAACACCACTTTTCATAATTCAGCAGGGATGACACCTTTTAAGGTGGTATTTGGCAGAGATCCACCTTCCATTCTGGATCATATTCCTTCCTCTAATGTTTCAGCAGATGTGGATCGAGTTTTACAGGACAGACACGTTATTTTGCAGCAGTTGAAAGAAAATTTGCAAAAAGCTCAAGCTACCATGAAGAAGAATGCTGACAAACATAGGAGAGAGGTGACTTTTGATGTTGGTGATTTAGTTTGGGTTCATCTTCAACCATATAGACAACATTCTGTTGCAGATCGTATGTCTCATAAGCTCTCCTATAGATACTTTGGTCCTTTTGCTATATTGAAGAGAATTGGTTTAGTGGCTTACAAATTGGATTTACCAGTCACAGCAAAAATCCATAACATCTTTCATGTTTCACTGCACAAACCATTCCAAGGAGAGCAGCATATTCCTCCTTTTCCCCTACCTGATACATTTCTGGGTGGTCTACCTGTATTAGAGCCACAACGGGTGCTAGCACATCGAGTTCTGCAGCACAATGACCAACAGATACAACAAGTTCAAATTGTGTGGGAAGGTATGCCTCAGGATATCATTACTTGGGAGAATGTAGATGAATTTCAACAGCAGCATCCGTCTTTCAACCTTGAGGACAAGGTTGATTTTAATGGAGGAGGTATTGATACGGTAGCAGTAACAGAAGAAGAAACAATTGAGGAAATTGTCTACCTACAAGGACAGAATTCAGAAGAAAAGGAAGTGGAAAAAGCTGATCAAGTGAAGGAGCAAAGTATAGCTACAAGGAAAGGGCATCGTGAAAAGAAAAGACCCTTGAGATTTAGAGATGACGTGTAAGGTTGTTGAGGAAGTTAGTTGAGAAAAATGTATACGTGGCTATAATTGTAATAGATATAAAATAGGGAAATTGTATTGAGAGATCATCAGATAAATAATACTTGAAAAGTCTCTTTTTTCTCATCTCTTATTTTCCTCTCGATTCCTTTTCTCCATTAAACTGGCGATTGATTTTAATGTTTTTAAACAACATTTAATATATAAAAATGGAAGATGATTATCATGAGGCCAAAGGCACAGTTATTGTCCATCGTTGACAAAGTAATATAAATTAAATATAGTTATTACCATATGATGCAGAAACTGAAGATCCAATTAACACAAAGTAACTGACAGTTATGTTAGTTACTATTTTAGTCATTATAGCTGACAATTATGCTAGTTATCATTAGCTGTCAGTTATCATTAGCTCTCAGTTATCATTAGTTAGTTAATCACTGTATTCTTTATTGTATTCTTTACCTAGTGTATTCTATATAAAGTCAGTCATGTAACGTTTCTTCAATCAATGAGAAATAGATGAATTTTTCTTTCACTCTCAAGATGAGTATACCAGAAGTATCAGAGCATAAATGCTCTGGTATTCACTCATGATCTTTTCCTTCTTTCTGTTGCATTACCTTTTCTTTCTTGATCTTTCCAGATTTTTTCTTCTCTTTCTTTCTGCAATGGCAAACGTCAATTTTGCTACAAATTTCCTTACAAATCCTGGAAATCCATACTATCTTCATCCCAGTGAAAACCCTGCGTTAGTACTTGTACCTTCATCATTAACTGGAAACAATTATCATACATGGGCAAGAGGATTGTCCATGGCACTGCGCTCAAAGAATAAGTTGGGCTTTGTTGACAGGAGCATAGCGATTCCAGATGAAAATGATCCCCTTTTTCCAGTATGGCAAAGATGCAACTTAATGGTTTTAGCTTGGCTTCATCGATCGATTTCAGATGTGATAGCCCAATCAATTCTTTGGTTGGATAAAGCTTCTGATGTCTGGTCAAATTTGCGAAAAAGGTACTTTCAATATGATGTTTTTCGAATTTCGGATTTGCAAGAAGACATTTATCGTCTTCAGTAAGGAGAAAAACCAGTTACAAATTTTTTTACTCAAATAAAAACTATGTGGGATGAACTATAGAGTTTGAAACCCCTTCCAGCTTGTACTTGTGGAGCTATAGAACATGTGAAAACTGATCGTGAACGTGATCTTGTTATACGTTTATTGAAAGGATTAAATGACCAATATGCTGGTGTTCGGTCAAACATTATGATGCTTGATCCATTTCCTGATATTGATAAGGCTTTTTCTTTAGTTGTACAACAAGAAAGGCAATTCAATACAGGAATATCATTTGAAAGTGCACTACTGTTCGAGCATTCAACAATTTTTCAACTCAATCCAATTATAGAGGTCCTTTAAATAGAGACAGAGGACAGTTTAATGGAGGTAGAGGACAGTTCAATGGAGGTAGAAATTCTGGAAGAGGAATCAGACCGCAAAAGATTTGCACTCATTGTGGAAAAAGCAACCACACTATTGAAACATGTTACCAATTACATGGCTTCCCTCATGGTTACAATAACAAGGGACAAGCCAATCATATATCTCATGAGTATGTTTATGAATTTGATGATGACTTTAAAGCAAATGACAATGTCCACCATCATGATGAACCACAACAGATGGATCTTGCAATGATACAAGAGCAGTATCAAAAGATTCTTGGTCTTCTTCAGCAGAATGGTAAAGGCACAAATGACATAGCAACATCTTCCAGTAACTTTGTTAAAGCTTCTTCTGTGGCCAACATAGATTCTTCGAACAAGCAAGTAAACTCAATAGGTAATAATCCCTATCAATGGATTTTAGATAGTGGTTCCAACATAGATTCTTTGAACAAGGAAGTAAACTCAACAGGTAATAATCCCTATCAATGGATTTTAGATAGTGGTGCTACTGACCACATTAGTTCCATTCGATCCCATTTCAAAAATTTATCCAAAATCCATCCAATATCCATATCTCTACCAGATGGGTCAAATGTATATGCTCATTATTCTGGTACCATTTTTTTATCTTCCAAACTCATACTCAAAGAAGTTCTTTTTGTTCCTGAATTTCAAGTCAATTTGATTTCAATAACAAAATTAGTCAAAACCATTCCTTGTTCATTAACTTTTACTGATAATTGTTGTTTGATATATCAGAATATTACCAAGATGATGATTGGTACAGCTAAGAAAAGTGGTGGATTGTTCATCCTTGACATACCAGCCCAAGCCTTAAATACAAAAGTTTCTGATAATGCAATTCTTTGGCACATGCGACTTGGCCATGCTTCCCATTTTAGCATGAAACTTGTATCTTCCCTTTTTCCTTTTATTCCTTTTACAGATGTATCTCTTTGTGACACTTGTCACTTAGCAAAGCAAAGAAAACTACCTCATTTTTCCAGTGAGAATAAAACTAGTTCAATTTTTCAAATATTACATGCAGATATTTGGGGACCCTATTCAAACACTTCCATTCATGGTCATCAATATTTTTCAACTCTAGTTGATGATTACTCTAGATTTACCTGGATCATTCTTATGAAACACAAACATGAGACACGAAAACATATACAAAATTTCATTATTCATATTGAAAACCATCTTCATGTCTCTCTTAAAACCATAAGGTTAGATAATGGACCTGAATTCATGATGAATGAATTTTATTCAAATAAAGGCATATCTCATCAAAGAACATGTATTGAAACTCCACAACAAAATGGAGTAGTTGAGAGGAAACACCAACATATATTAAATGTAGCCCGTGCAATTCTTTTACAATCCAATTTACCTATTCATCTATGGTCTTATGCCATTACTCATGCCATACACATAATAAACCGATTACCAACACCAATTCTGAAAAATAAACCACCATATGAGATTCTGTTTGATAAACCACCATTACTCATTCATCTCAAAACCTTTGGATGCCTATGTTATGCATCAACTATCACAGCTCACAGAACAAGATTTCAGCCTAGAGCCCGTAAGACCATTTTTTTGGGATACAGGGAAGGAACTAAAGGTTATATTCTATATGACTTAGTCTCAAGAGAAATATTCATGTCTAGAAATGTAGTATTCTATGAACTTAAATTTCCTCTCAATGCAGAATCTGAAGTAACTCCCAAACAGACTCAAACCAAATTTCAAAGAGATCCTGCTACCACATTACCCTTTGATGATATCTTTCAAAATATTTCCCATAACCTGCCCATCCATAACACCAATTCCAACCTGCCTATCCATAATACCAACCTGCCTATAACACATGCAAAAACTGAAGATGCCAATATTAGAAAATCAACCAGAACCCGTAAACCTCCCTCATATTTACAAGACTTTCATTGCGAACATCCATCACCTGCTACTATGGCTGTCATTCAATCAGGTAATTCTCAAACTCAATTATATACTCTTTCTTCAATCCTGTCATATAATGCTTGTTCATCCCATTATACCCATTTCTGCTTAAATGCTTCCTCACATATGGAACCAAAAACATACAACCAAGCTGTCAAACATGAGCATTGGCAGAAGGCAATGCAATCTGAGTTACAAGCTCTTGACATGAATAATACTTGGAAGATTGTTGATCTACCTCAAGGAAAGAAGCCCATAGGATGCAACTGAGTGTATAAAATAAAGTATCATGCTGGTGGGACAATTGAAAGATACAAGGCGAGGCTTGTTGCCAAAGGCTAGTGTTTTTGTAATTTTAATTTATTTCAGGGTTGTAATAGTTTTTATCTTTATAATTTTTTAAGATTTCAATACCAAAAGAATGTCATTTTGAAAATAAATGCAGATAACTTATCTACATTAACTGCAGAAACATTTTTTCCAATTACAAATTTAGGCAGCAAAAAATTGAATGCTGGTAAAATGGCTATCTGATGAATGATGTTATGTTAATTGACCTATCACGTATCATGTTATTTTACTTTAAGCTCCTAACATTCTAAATTTTCACTCAGAGAACATAAATATGAACTATTTTAATATTTTTATTATTATTGATATTAAGTTATTAACTATCGATAACTGATTTCCGTTACAACGATTAACTAATCACTCAACAGCCTCTTCAACTTCATGAACCGTATAAACTACATTTCCCTCCAAAACTCGAGCTTTACCAAATTACATAGTCTCGTCGTATTGCATTTGCATTTGCATTTGCATCAGAGAAAGAGAGTAATCGTAATTAGTGTTTACAGAGAGATGGGAAGGGGAAGGCGAAGGGGAAGGGAAAAAGTTGAGAAAGTGGGAAAGAAAACAAAGGAGTTGAGAACGGAGATTCCGAGGAGATGCGAGGAGAAGAAGCAAAAGAAGACGCAAGAAGAGCTGAGAATGGCGAGGAGGGAGATTAGGGAAGAGTACAAGATTTGGAAGAAGAAAATAGAGGTGATGGAGATTAGCGATGAGTACAAGATTTGGAAGAAGAACGCTCCAATCTTGTACGACCTCGTCCTCACACACGTCCTCGAGTGGCAGTCCCTCACGGTGGAGTGGCTCCCGGACAGCCACGAACCTCCCGGCGAGGACTACTCCGTTCAAAAAATCATCATCGGAACCCACGCCGCCAAGAACGAGCCCAATTACCTGATGCTCGCTGAGGTACAACTCCCTCTCGAAAGTGCAGAGCACCACAGCCCATACTATGATGATGAAGGCCCTGGTGTTGGTGGTGTCAACGACGGTAATGTTCAAATCATACAGCAAATCAAACACGATGGTGAGGTTAATAGGGCTCGTTATATGCCACAAAACCCATTCATCATTGCCACTAAAACCGTTAGTGGTGAGGTTCATATCTTTGATTATATCAAGCATCCCTCTACCCCTGATTTGAGGTTGATTGGTCACACCAATGAAGGGTGGGGTTTGTCGTGGAGCAAGTTCAGATATGGTCATTTGCTTAGTGGCTCTGAGGATTCTCTGATTTGCTTGTGGGATATTAACGCTACTCCCAATAAGAAATCACTCTACCCCAAGCAAGTTTTCAAGGTTTTTTTTTTTATATATATATATAAACAAAATACATGCATTATTGTTTGTACCTTGTATGCAATGTCTTTTTTTGTTGTTGGTAATTAATTAGGTCGACGAAGGTGCTGTGGAAGATGTAGCTTGGCATTTGATGCATGAGTACTTGTTTGGTTCTGTTGATAGTGAACAAGACTTGCTTATATGGGATCTTCGAACACCATATGTTACCAAGCCTGCCCAATCTGTTGTTGCTCATGAAAGTGAGGTGTGTGTGTGTATCGTGGGTGCATAAATCTGGTTTGGGTGCACAAATATGTTGGTTTGAGCCAGTTAAATCTCACTTCTTGGATTAGAATGACTTTACATTCTGCATTTAATGAAACTTAACTTAGATGATTGTTTAAAGAGTTGTTAGAGCACATGTTTGATTGATGTAAGTTTTCATGTGTCCTCTGATTTGTGAGAAAATGACTTTGATCACGACAACTGTTAAATCAAGAGTTAGAATGCTGTTATTGTGTCTTGAAAATGACAGATAATTTTGTGGAAATTAATGTCAGAAATTAAAAAAAAAAAATTATTACAAGTTAGCTTGTTAGATGGAAAGATGCAGGGAAGTTGAGCCACTTATCTATTTTATGATGTTTGATACACACAAACTTAGGAGAATTATTAATTTACGTTAGGTGCTGATATGATCTTCTGAAGATATCAATCTATGTTTACTTTATTTTGACATATTGTAATTCGTCAGAACAAAACAAGTTAAAATTGATTGGATAAGTTTTTCTAAAGTAATGCAGTCAAGCATGTCACATATGCTGACAGGGCTAGTCCCGTCAATGATACTGACGGGACTCGTGCCACATCAGGACTAGTCCCGTCATCATATGTGACATGTTTGACTGTATTACTTTGAAAAAACTTATCCAAATCAATTCTTTTGCCTAAACTTTTTAAAATGGTGATTTTTCCATTGAAATTCATGACAAAGTTTCACCAAACTCATCCACTCTCCAGTTGTACATTGATGCTATATCACTTCATTGGCTTATCATTTTTTTGCTTGCCGAGAGTTTTTTTAATCTTTCTTATATTTTCAATCTGTCAGCTGTTTTCTAATTATTGTTCTTTCTCCATTGTGCATTACTTTTCCTTTATCCTTTTAATCTAACTCTGTTTAGTTCACAATCTTTTTTGTGGTTTCCCAGTGTTTACAAAATGCTCATACTTTCTTCTTCTTCTTCTCAATAACCCTTACTGATAAAGCTTTTTATGGTGGATAATATCTTGTTAGGTTAACTGCTTGACTTTCAATCCCTTTCACGAATGCCTTGTTGCTACGGGTTCTTCGGATGGAACTGTGAAGTTGTTTGATCTGCGCATGATCAGTACTGCTGTTTACACCTTCGATGGTCACGGGTAACATTCTCCTCAGATGTTTCTTAATTTTTTCTAGATGTACTTATGTTTATAGCAGTCATTAATCATCTGGATTTTTGTTCTTGGGTGCAATAGGGAAGAGATTACCCAGGTATGCTGGAATCCAAAGAACAAGACCATCTTGGCTTCTTCTTGTCATGGTAGGAAACTATTGGTGTGGGATATTAGCAGGTATTCCTTAATAAAAGCATTGTCATCTCTGGACTTCTTAGTGGATTTTATGTTGTCCTGAAATGTTTGCTGGGTTGTGGTATCCTAGTAGAACTGTTCGGGAGAATTGTTGGAGATTTTGATACATCATAAATCCTATTACGGGTTCTTCCTCCATAATCTAAGTAATATTTTTAGTTTGTTCCATGCCGTGTTTGAGCCACTTTAAGCAAGTTGTCATGAGTTGAATCCTAGTTGCCATGCCCCTGTCATGTAAGTAAATTAAGATTTGAACACAAAGTTTTCGGTGGGTCTGTACTATGTCTACACTTTAAGTGCATTAATGGTTTTCGTGTGAAGCAGTGTGTTAAAATATTAAAATGCTTTCTAAGTGTTCTCTAACAGTTTAAGCTTTTGGGATGGTTGAATCCTTGATCTGATTTTCAGTACTTAACATAGTCTAGTAGGTTAATGATTGTTTAGGTTTTACCATTATATAGATTTACTATATAGTTAGTGGGCTGGACTTAGCTTGAAAAGGTGATTGGGCTGAATTTTTTAATTTTAAGTCAACATATAGGAAAGAGGCTTTTGTTAGTGTAAGAATCTATTTTACTGAACAGTAGACTATTAAGTTCAGTGAGTGATGCAACATGTGAATCTGGAATAAATCTGTTGAGCAATAACATAAACAAAGTGTGCTAATAAGAAAGTAGGAAATATAAACTATAAACCTAGTATGGTAAACTAGGCTTAATCCTGATCCTGATCAATGGAATGAGTATGGAATTAAACCTATTGCTGCCACTTTTGATTATCTATTTGTTTCCTATGAGTGGGGGAGGAGGCACCATTGGTACTTTGCAAGTTGATCTGATGTTACAACTTTTGTGGGGGAAATAGGAAAAATGAAAGGTCTTTTGCTACACATTTTGATCAAATGCTCTGATGCATCATGTTTTGCATTGTGTGTGTGTGTGACTTTGAAAGAGAATTTCAAAAATAAACAGCTGATTTAAGTAACCCAAACTAGGTAAACTCTCTAAAAAAACTAAACTAAAGTATGTGGATTGCATATTTATTCTTTATAATTTTGCTAAGATAAAAATATTTATGCTCTATCCACAAAAATTACCTACATGTCACTGGTATTGCCAAATGTTTTCGTGCATTTTTGGTTTGGTAAATTTTTGTTCTCAATCCCTGTTCTCAAATTTGTTTTTCTTTTATCTGTAGAATAACTAGAAATAATTTAGTGTCAAGAAAATTGTTTTTCAGATTTAAATGCTGAAGCTAAGCATTGTTCAGGTTTTTTAATCCATAACTAGTTTTCAATGCCCATAGGTCAAGAAGTTACCTGATTTAACTGAAGATAAACAACTGAAACTAGATCATAAATATGAATTTTTAAAAAAAGGACGTTTTTCCATTTTATTCACCCTCCACAATTGGAGATTTCAACTTGTGATAAAGTTGTCATGTAAGAGATTCCGGACATAAGTGGAAGTCATGACATGAAAATTCCTCTTTGCAATTTGAAGCCCATTTCTTACTGGCCAGTTGTTTTTCAAATTGGAATCTACATTTGTTTATGTGCCAATCACTGAACATGGATTTCTTGTAATTATTATAAAATATTTTCATATGATGGGAGTATTAACTGTAATTCACAGGTATTCAAATGCATCACTCTTCTATGTTTGAAGGAACTATTCTTTCTATTACTTTTGCCACAATATTCTTTTTTCTGGCCTCTATACATTACAGATATATGACACTATATATAACAATAACTAAATGATACAACACATAATGACTACTTCTTAGAAACTTCAAACTCATTAATGTCCACTAACACAAACCTAAGGACATGACTCTTCACCAGAAAACTCTTCACATTTCTATTTTCTATTTTCTATTTTTTTCTCATTAAAATTTAACCCAACAAAACTCCCCCTTAAATTTTAATTCTTCTTTTTGAATTTTCCACCGGTTGATTTTTTTCGCGCTGCTTGCATGTTGCATTCCTTTCTTCAATTTATTTATTTATTTATTTTTTGTCCGGCGGTTCCTTCATTGGTGGAAGACAGACAGTCTTGAATTTTTCTCCATCGACCTCATCCTCCGATATACTTCTACATACATTCTTACACGTATGATCATCACACAAGTCATCATACTGGTTAGTATCTGTATCACTATAACGTCCCATTAGTTTTACAACACCTATGTCATTTTTAATACTTTCAGATTCAACATGTGCTACATTAATAGCACGTTGGGCCTCATCAACCACAGTAACCCCATCACCCATTGAGGACCGTTGATTCCCATCATCAAGCAAATGACTCAACGCATCATTTTCTGATTCCGCCCCACGATCATCTTTTGGTTTACGCTTGAGCCAAAATGATTCCGCCATAAAAGTAACTCTAGGCTCCTCATCGCCGGGTTCCCTATCCACAATCACACCTTCCATTTTTCCGCTCTTAGTTTCTTCATCGCCGGGTTCTTCTTCAACAAGTCCAGCTTCCACGCGCCTCATCGATAGAATCTCAGACCGCCGTCCTCCAGGGAAATGGTCTCTTTTCGGTGGTGTCGACATCTTCCACTTCCATCATAAATTCAATGCAGTCTCCAACTTCTGACTTCTAACCCGAACCACGCCTATGCTGGTCTCCGACATCAACCTCATCATGCCAGGGTCGAGCTCTTCTCCAAAGCATGAACTCGGTGATTTAGTCTGGATCTCCCCCATCCCGGTTATCAACACAGAACTCGGATCCGCGATCTCCTCCATGCCGGTCTCCATCAAGCACCTCGGCTTCTCAATCTCCTTTCTGATTTTCGACTCTGTCTCCAGACACTCAGGTTCCGCGAAGTCTTCTACCTCGACAATGGACTCGTCGTTCCCTTCCTTCTCCGCTTCGATCTCGGCTCCTTCGATCTCCTCATCTTCTATCTCGGCTCCCTTGGCCGCAGTCATCTCCATCTTCTTCTTCTTTGAGTCGTCTTTTACGCGCTCCGACACGTCAATCTCCTCCGCGGATGCGTTGTCGTTGGCAACCTCGGATTCCGCCATCTCGGTCTCTTCTTCATCCGCATCATTCTCCTCATCTTCATCATCATCATTGAAGATTTCATCTTCTTCATTAATCAGATCAAAACGTCCAGGCAAATATTTTGTTATGAAGGCCATTGAAAATCCTTCCACATATTATTAAAGTCGCGACAATTCCATGTACGGAACCATTTGATTGCGCTTCCTCTGAGTCTTCTCATGGCTACCTGCCATTTGTCCTCCGTCCAGTTTTTTTCTTTCCGAAAAAATTCCTTCAAACAGAGAAGCCAATCTAATGCTTCATCCTTATCTCCATGGAAGAGTGACACCTCCAACTCGCTCTTTTTCTCCATAGCTCTGATACCAATTTGTAATTCACGGGTCCTATAATTTTTCGGTATTCAAATGTATCACTCTTCTATGTTTGAAGGAACTATTCTTTCTATTACTTTTGCCACAATATTCTTTTTTCTGGCCTCTATACATTACATATATATGACACTATATATAACAATAACTAAATGATACAACACATAATGACTACTTCTTAGAAACTTCAAACTCATTAATGTCCACTAACACAAACCTAAGGACATAACTCTTCACCAGAAAATACTTCACATTTCTATTTCCTATTTTCTATTCTTATCTCATTAAAATTTAACCCAACATTAACAGCATAAATGGAATGATCTCTTAATTCCTGAAGATGGGCCTAGTGGTTAACCTAACTGTTCCAATTGCTGGTCAACCAACTAATGTGAAGGATTGAACTGCTCTTCCACTAGTTCAATAAAAAAAATGTTGAGATGAAAAATCACACTGTTAGAACCGGTGAATTAAAGTTGCTCTTACATGTTGGTTAGCGTTAATAACTTCATCTGTTAGTTTTTTTGAACCACCGGTGAATTGGGGTCTGCTTGCCACTTGAATGAATTAAAGCTCCTCTTGTTGGAGCGAATCAATTGGGTAACAATTTCTCGGTTTTTCTGGAGTTAATGGGTTCAGTAAATACGGGACTGATGGAATAATGGACCAATAGTTATCTCTTGAACATGATATCGAGTCAGTTACCACCATCATTGATCATTGGACTTCTTCTTACTTAGACACCAGGCCAGTTGCATGTACCTGTTCATTCCTTTGTAGGTTGGGATGGCCACTGTTACTTGTTTGTAGCATTGAGCTTCTCAAATGTTTCAGGTGCAGAATGTTAAAACTGTTATTGAGGATCGATTTTCTTATGAAAGTGAATTGTTAAAAAACTCCTATAATCATAGATGTCCCTACTATTTGCCTTAATAACAAAGTGTGCTCATTTGTTGTGTAGGATTGGTAAAGAGCAGTCACCAGAAGATGAAGAAGATGGTCCGCCAGAATTGCTCTTTAATCACGTTGGCCATACAAGCAAAATATCCGACTTCTCTTGGAACCCGTGTGAAGATCGGCTTGTTGCTAGTGTGGCTGAAGACAACATACTTCAAATATGGCAGATGGCGGAGAACATATACCATGACGATGATGATCTTTGATACGAATGAAGAGCAGGAGGTTCACAAGCGTGAGACCAGGTTGAGAGGGTGTCCTAGTTGGGTTAAGGACTACATTCAGTAGAAGAATGCTAGTGATGAAGTTAGTTGTATGGAACAAGTTTATGTAGTTGAATTGTATAGGATACGTATAGTTAGTTGAATTGTATAGGTGGCACATACATGTAAGAGTGTTGTAATAAAAGAGATACGTGGCAGGCATGCAAGATGTATAAATAGATACAAACGAGTAATTGAACGGTTGTTGAATAGAATAAAAAGTTGGTTACGTGTTGTTATTCAAATACACATTCGAGTGTTGTATCATTGGTGCTTTCATTCGGGTGGATTCCAAACATGAAGCTTCAAGATCTAGCATACGAATTTCAGCAATATCGGGAGTAGAACAATCGAAACAATCTGCGTATCGAACAATTGTTGATAACGATGGAGGCACGCGTGCAAGAGTTGCAGAGTGGGTTTAAAGAGGTTATTACCAACATACCCAGGGGTCCAACAGAGACAAATCCTCAAGGGATTCCTCACCAACCGGTGCACATTGTTCCTCATCAAATTGGGAACGCTGATGATCCTAGGAACGTTCTGAAGTTTGTGAAACCAGAAATTCCTAAATTCGATGGGAAGGATCTGAATCCTTGGATCTTTAAAACCGAGTTATTTTTCAAGATTCAACAGGTGCTAGAACAAATAAAGATGGAGCTTGCAGGCTTGAGAATGGAAGGAGTTGCTGCCGATTGGTTTTAGTGGATTTTCAGTGGAGGAACTCTTCATTCTTGGGAGGATTTTACTCGAGCAGTTCATGAGCGTTTTGGACCATCGAATTACAAGGATATTCGAGGGGTTCTTGCCAAGCTGATGCAAAATGGGTCGCTAGCGAACTATATGGCTGAATTCCAGCGATTGATGAATCAGGTGTCAAATGTTAGTGATGATTTGTTAAAAACATTTTTCGTGGATGGTTTACAACCTGAGTTGCAAGGAGCGATTCAACTCCGTTGGCCATCTTTGTTACATGAAGCTATGCAATTGGCAATTGCCTACGATAGTCACCATGGGGAATTACGATCTTCTTTTAATAATCAGCCAAAGAAACTTTTCCAGAAACAGTACTCGGTAGGAACATCAGAGAAAGGTAATTTGATGCACCCGTCAAGTGTACCGATCGCACAAGTAATAAAGTAGTAAGTAAGATCGTCTCCACAGGGATTGTAAAACAATTACTACGATAACCAGTCCTCTTAAGTTAGATGAATCGATTGTGGTTTAACAAATATTGTAACTTAAATTAATTGAAAAGTAAAAGACTTGTTTTTAGATTTTTGTGAGAAAGAAGAAAATAATAATGTGAATGAAATGTTTTTGTAAAAGATGTGAGAAAATACTGTAGCCAGGATACATTCACCAAATGCTCCCAATTTTACTCTGGATTGATTCACAATATTTATCGAAATTTACAACTCAGACAAATTATCATCTTTAGAATAATTAGTTAGATCTCAATCCCTTGGTGATCTAACCCTTTAATTCAATTGGAACCCTAATCCCTTAGTAATCCCGCATGAAAATAAGCTTTATGCAGATAAATCCAACGACTACGATTCATACAAGTCTATTCCTAGAACATGCATAAATCGTCATCTTTATCTCCTTTCAGAATCAGAATTCCAACATTCCTATTGCAAACCCTAATCCCCAGAATATCATCCCCTATTAGGTTGATCAGATCTAACAGAAATAATATCAATACGCACAAGATAAAGATGAAGTATATTAAAATCAACACATAAAGTGATTCAATCCTTCGTACCAATTGTTCACAAAGGGATCATGACCCTGACTATAGAAAATAGATCTAGCCAATCAACATCATGATCGCTGATCTGAAATTCAACATAAACTTAAAATAAAAGAGAAAGAAAAATACAAGAACGAGACGACGAACACGAAGAACAACTTCCTTTCTTCTCCAAGCCGGATCTGCCTTAGGGTTTTTGTGTGTGTCACTCCATAAGGTTAAGTCTCTTATTTATAAGAGACTTTGACCTAATTCTTCAAATTCAAATCTTCAATCCTTCGCGCCTCCCACGCTGACAGCGCCATTCCCGCGCTGTGGGCGTGGGAGCCTCTGCCAATTTTTGTTCCCCCGCGCTGCAAGCACGGGCCTCACGCTCTCAGCGCGGGGGTTTCTGTCCAATTTATGCTTCCCACGCTGTGAGCGCCATTCCCACGCTGGCAGCGTGGGCTTTTAGTTTTTCTTTGTCCTTTTTGACTTCATTTTATGCATTTTTCCTGTGAAATCAATACAAAATCAGTGTAACAACTGATATTCAGATATTGGACAATTTTAACAGTTATTCTACCTTTCTTGCATCAGATTGAGTCACATTCTTCTTCTTTTTGTCTTGTAATTCCTTATATGCTGATCGCATATCAAATAATTCCCAGATTTGAACTTTGCTGTCCCCAGCAATGTACAAGACTCAATCCAGGAAACAATCAATTAATCCAACATAACATCGTACAGCCAATCAATAGATCACTATACTAAGCAGACTGAATCAATGCAAAGAACTTTTAACAATGCCTTTTATGAAAAGATCAGAATCTAGTTTGAACACCCCTCACCAAGATAATCATATAACGCTCAATACTCAAGTGTTTGGGGGGAGTAACAATCACTCAATACATCACAGCAATAACATTACCATAAGGTTGATCATATTCTCAAGTTCCTAAAGATGAGGAACATTAACACATGCATAATTGATCAAAAGGACTTCACAGGTTGTAACTTGGCCAGGCTAAAGGGTAGGAATTTATGGATAGTAGCTCAAGCAACAATGAGATTGAAAAACTGATATTATTTCAATTTTTTAATACCTTCAACTCATTTGTTTCACTCCACTAACATTCCCACAGAATTTCGGGAATTAATTCCTTTCAGCCACATTTTCTTTACATTCACCCTTTTTTCCTTTTTCTTTTGCTTTTTCCTTTTTTTTCCTTTTATTTTAAGGGCACAATTCCTTTGCCTTTCTTTTCATTGATCTCTGTGGAGCTTACCTCTTTGTTTTCATTCCAAAGCATCAGTGATTCAATCTCAATTAAGGTAAGACAATAAGAATATGGCTAAGCGTTAATCAGTAGGAATTATGAACAAAAAGGTTCAGGCTCAAAGAGGATTAGCAATGGAAAAATTCATCTGGCTATATTATTTGGCCATAGCTAACAGAATAAAATTTGCCTTAATCATTTCAATCAGTGCATGCATCTCAGAGAAACAGAGCAAGTTCTAAAATGCTATCATAGTGAAGTCTCTCAGAATAAAACAAGTGTTTAAGAACAAAATTTCACCAGCTATGATGTCATACTAGACTTCCAAAAGAATCATTAGGCATTATTAATCATTCAAGCATAAAATTCAGACACACAAGCTAAAATTTGCCTATACGATATCATGCCAAAAGTTTATGCATTGTATTCCAAGAATTCAATCAAGCACATTTACCAGATAAGCACATTTAAACTTGAGAATTGTTGTTGTTTTTTTTTTTCAACAAGAGTCTTTTCCATGGTGTAGTTCCGCAGTAGTTACCAATCTCGCATTCAGCATGCTATGCGACAATTTCCAGATTTAGAATTTTGATGTCCTCAGCAACAGACTATTCTAGATGATAGCTAATTCTGCCAGATGGAACACACATATACTTGTTAATTTTCAAAACAGAATAATCATGAAAACTGAACCAAAGTCAAATTGCAGCAATATCATCAACACTGTTTTCAAAATGTAAAAATAATTGGTTTCAAGAAACTAGCAATGTGCAGTGGGTGATAGTGAAAAATAAATTTTAAATATCATCCATGACATCATCAGCTTCCAGGTCCGCAAGCACATCATCATCAGCAGTGGAAGGCATAGATGGACCAGCCTGTGAAGTGGGTGGAAATTGGGCCATCAACCCAGATGTGTCAATTCCTCTGTCCAGGCAAAGTCGCTCCAACATACTCATCATATAATTGCTTTGAACCATCAATTGCTGCTGACGATGGTCAAGAGTTTGAAGCAACAGAGAGTCAGCAGACGGAGGTGTAGAGGAGACTGGGGGAGGTGGTGGAATAGCACCGCCAGATGCTTTCCAGATAGCTTGCCTTATGGATTCCTTCTGCATATCATTGTAGTGGTTCTGGGTCAGATCTTTTTTTATTTTCACATCTCTTGGCTCATCCTCAGGTATTTCCACTCCTGCCTGGATACAGAGTTGCTCAATGAGTGAGCAATGAGCCAAACTAAAGTCTGATCGTCCTTGAGTAATGATATGGACTATCCTATCAGACAGAATAGCCCCAATGTGAAGATTATGGTCCCCCAGTAGAGTATATAGCAGCACTACTCTTTCCACATTGACATCACTCAAATTAGTGGAAGCTATGATTGTGGAATTAATGAAGGAATGCCAGAAAATTGCCTCCTCATTGAGGTCCAGCCGATCTAGTTTCTCTGGTACATCCGGCTGACCATGTTTGGATTTCCAGGCAGAGTGAGGTTGAGTGATACCCTCACGGATTGTTGCAGCTAAAGCAGGCATATCTTCCCTATACACTCCTTCAATAGGTTGCATCCTGTTGAATGTGTCTGTAAAATAACAGGACTGTGTAGCTTCCCAAGAGGTGTGCAGGAACCTCTCTATCTGGAATGGTGTGAAGGAGACCTCTCTCCCCCTTACCCAGCTCTTCCTTGTTCTGTCTACAGTGTCCTTATCAGCATTTGCACAAAATTCGCACAAAATTGTACTGCAGCTTGCTCTTGGGAACTAAACCAGTTTGTTCCACCCTCTCCTCTGGATTGTCATGCTTACCAGACAGTCGTCCGCCAGAAAACTACCGATTCTTCTTTCTTGAATTATTTTCTTTTTTAAGAACCAGTTGTTATACCGGTCCTGTGCTTCTGGAGTTAGGAACCGGTTGCCATCAAAATCGACCAGAGCAGGGGCTCTAGGCCTTTTCGTGCCAGATGCACCAGCAGTCTTTTTGGCGGTCTTCTTTCCCTTGTCTCCAGCCATTGTTGATTATTTGCAAGAGAAATGTACAACCTTGAGCTTGGAGAAATCAAATTCAGCACCAAATAATAACCCACACCTTTGAGAGAGATGAACAATGTAGGGAAGGAAGAAATATGGTGGTGGTAGGGGTGGTTTGTGGTGGTGAAGTGTGTGTGTGAGAAGAAAAAGAAAGGGAAGAGGGAGAGAGGGTGGTTGGCGGCGCGGCTGGGGGGAGAAGAAAAGGAATGGTAAAACACAAAAAAGGGTTTTGGCCCTTTAAAAAAAAACTGCCGCGACTCCCGCGCTCGCAGCGTGGGTTTCACGCTGATGCTCTCCGGCAAGTATACCGATCGCACAAGTAATAAAGTGATAAATAAAGTTCGTCTCCACAGGGATTGGGATCTAATATCAATTAAACTTTTTCTCAAAGAATGGAAGAATTCAAATAGGGTTTTGACAAATATTGTCAATTTGATGGAAATTGAATTTTGAAAATAAAATACTTGTTTTTGTATTTTTAGATTGAAAAATAAAACAATAAAATTGAAAATTGATTTGTAAAGATGAGAAAAGCATTGTAGCCAGGGTTCATTCACCAAACGATTCCCACTTTTTACTCCGGATTGATTTACAATAATTATTTATATAATCACTCAGATAAATTATCATTTAAAAATATTTAATAGTTAACCCTCAATTCCTTGCAGGGTTAACCCTTTAATCCCATGAGAAACCCCAATTCCTTGCAATGTTTCTCATGGGATCAATCAATGGGTGCGATAATTTAAGCATCTGCAATCGTATACACGTCTATTCCTAGCACGTATACAGATTGTTATCTTACCCCCTTTCCAAATCAAAACCCCAATATTCCTATCTAGGGTTTTGATCCTCAGAATATCCCCAACTATCAGATTGATCAACTCTAACAAAGGGAATATAAAATTCATACAGAGTAAAGATAAAGATAATTATATAAATTAAAAACCACAAATCAATCCTTCATGTCAAGGGTTCACATATGGATCGTGACCCTGACTACAATAAAAAGATCTAGCCAATCAACATACTGATCTCTGATCTAAAATTCAACATAAACTAAAAATAAAAGAGAAAGAAAAAGAAGATGAAGATGAAGAACGAAGAACGCGAAGAACTCCACAGCTGCCTCTTTCTTCTCCCGGTCCAGATTTGAATGCAATGGAATGGTGGAGGACCACCCTTTTATACTTGAGTTTCTGGGCCTGGTCCATGTGATGTTGTGTGAATAGATGAGGATGACACTTCAGCGTGATGTAATGCTGACAAAGCATCCTATCCTTATTTTCTGTAGTGCCAGCCGTGCTTTGATTCAGCGCTTTGATTGCAGATTCTTCATTTAATTGCTTCAGCGTTAATTGAGGATAGTTTGACATGTGATTTAAATGGTGCAGCGTTGATCAAGGATAATTTGGAATTTGACATGATGAGCTTTAAATGCTGATCCGTGTGCTGTTCATCTCAAAGTGTCTAGATCTGCCTCCCAATTTCTGAGTTCCACCTTCGGGTTTTGTGAAGAGTTCTATTTATAAGACTCTCTTTTTTTTCTCGCACAACACAGTAATTCTTTCCCGAAAATGTCGTGAAACGTATAACTGAAGATTTTATTAAAACTTATTACGTAACTGAAGAATTAAATTAAAACTTATTACGTAACGTAAGAATTAAATTAAAAACAGTTTTGAATTCAAATTTTGAATTCAAAATTTCACTTCTTTTTCTTGTAAAAACACAACTAAAAGGTGCATATTGTTGACATACAAAGAATCAACATAATTAGCAAATATGTATTTAAATTGCTCTCTTATGACTCAATTCTTGTCAATTTTAACACAGAAAAATCACACTTGCCAGAGGCACATCAAACCATTCCCGGATTTAAACGTTGCTGTCCCCAGCAATGTAAAAGACTTAATCCAGGAAATATTCACTTAATCCAACATAACAATCATAGACACTATCAGATACAATATGCCATGCATGCCTGACTCAATATCATGAACTTCCAATAATGCCATCAGCTTCTTAAATATACAAGTCTACATTGATTACCCCTCACACAGATAATTAATGTTCACTCAACACTCAGTGTTTAAGGGTATCATGAGCACTCAATTACTTAAAGCTATAACACTACCATATGCTTGATTATATTCTCAAAAATTCTTAAAATTGAAGAATCAAACACATGCATCAATTGATCAAAAGGACTTCACAGGTTGTAACTTGGCTGGGGTAATAGGTAGGAAAATTTGGATAGCAGCTCAAACAACCAAGAGATTGAAAACTGATATTATTTCACTTTTAACAGATTCAATCAATTGTTTTGCTCCATTAACATTCCCACAGAATTTCGGGAATTAATTCTTTCCAACCACCTTTTATTTTTTTTTTCTTTTTCTTGTTTTTCACTTTACCCTTTTTTTTTCATCCCTTAATTCCTTGACCATTGTGGAGCTTACCTCAATTTCTTTATTTTATTTTCAACACATTCAATGATTCAATCTCAATCAAGGTAAGTCACGAAAAATGGATATAGGCTAAGCCATCAATCAGGCCACAGGTCATTTATCAAGAATTAAGTTCAGGCTCAAAGGGCTAGCAAGGGAAAATCTCATACAGGTGGGTTATTTTGGCCAATAGCAAATAAGAACAAAATGCCTTTATCATATCAATCAATGCATGCATCACAGAGAAATAAATCAAGTTCTAGAGTATTACAACAGTGAGGCCTTTCAACAAAAAATTTAGTGTTTAGGCTCAAAACCTCACAGCTATGGTATCAATGCAACCATATTCATTGACCTCAGACATTATCAGAATTTCACAATATTAATTCAGATAAATGAGCAATCATGCAATCTAATTATGCCTATGCAATGTTATGTCCAATGAAAGTCATACAATATATTCCAGAATTTAATCATGTACATTAACAAGATGAGCACATTTGAACCTGAGATTTGTTCAAAACACACTTTTTTTTAATTAATTTTTTTTTATATAGCACACAAAAATAACTAAGAAAATTAAAAGAGTTTCGCGAATATTTCCCCTGATAGAAGAATTGCAGTTCTAAGATGCAAGCCAACCATTCCCAGATTTAGAGCATTGTTGTCCTCAGCAATAATTAAACCCCAAGAAGGAAGAAAATCCTGCACAATAGACCAAATAGTGGCATATAGAAGAAACTATAATGCACACATTAAAACATCAGAGAAAAATATACCAACACAAAATAACTAAAAATACGAAACAGAAAAGTAAACTAATATACAAGATCTCCATCAGCAAGGAGATAAGATCAGCCCTCCATGTCATCCCCCTCAGCAGTGTGGGATGACTCAGCAAATGAAGGGTCTGGTGGTACTGGTTGCCTTGGTGTATGGGACCACCATTCCTAGATTTGATCCAAACTATGGATCCATGTTAAGAACTCTTTGAAGCTTTGATTTTTCCGAGAGATAGAGTCTCGGTGTCTCTTGTCAAACTTCAGCTCTCGGTGTCTCTTCCAACTTGTATCAAAGAAGTTCACTACTTCCTTTCTTCTTACCTTCTTCTTTGTAGGAGTACGCCTCTCTTGAAGCGTTCTCACCTCTTTGACATCATCATTTAAATTTTTAGGAAGATCTTTCACTTCCACTTTTGGGTTTCCATCTTCTTTGGCATTATCTTTTAAATTTTGAGGAAGCTCAACTGCTACATCTTTTTCTTCCTTAAACACTTCAAGACTAAAACAATCGTCTTTGTGAGAAGACTGTTTTAAAGAATCAAAGACATGAATAGTGACGGTCTCATCATTCAATCTTAGCTCTAGCTTCCCGCTTTCCACATCAATTAGTGCCCGAGATGTAGCTAAGAAAGGTCTACCCAGCAAAAGTGGCATTTCAGCTCCTAGCTTCCATATCCAACACTACAAAATCAGCAGGGAAGATGAACTTGTCTACCTTCACAAGAACATTTTTTATTATTCCACTAGGCTTTCTCACAGACTTATCAGCAAGTTGAAGAGATGCAAAAGTGGGTTTCAAATCAGTAATCTCCAGAGATTTACAAACAGACAAGGGCATTAGATTTATACTTGCCCCAAGATCACACAAGGCTCTACCAAATTTGGTGTTCCCAATTTCAATAGGAATATTGAAGCTCCCTGGATCATAACGCTTAGG
>JAVKPL010014964.1:0-95724 GCA_032173675.1 Gastrolobium villosum | reverse complement strand
CTATATATAAATATATAATTAATTATAATTAACTAATATTAAATTTATAATTTGGCACCACCTAAATAAATATAATTATATTTATGTTTTTCAATCAGAATATTTCAAAGTGTTGTTAATTTTTTCAAATTTATGTTCCAGATTTTGATGCGCAATATAATATTTATCTGTAACTTTTTTATGTGTTTGCTTTGATATATAATAATTGATAATTGTTCATTTGAATTTTTAATGTTATGTGACATTATTTAATACATAATTTAGATAATTATGTCAGAATTCATAGTAAAAAATTTTCCTGATTAATATGTCAAAAAAAATTGGCACCACCTAAATTTTTTATCTAGCTCCGCCACTGCTTTAAAGAGAAAAGTAAACTACTCTGAATCATGTTCTATAGACAGCAAAAATAAATCGTCTACGACCTTGTATTAAGGCATGAAAATATGATTCAGCTGTTCACCTGAAGGACATGCTAAAGTGCGACATTGAACTCTGGCTAGGATGAAAGGGGGATCTGAGACACATTTGCTACCGCCGTATAATATTGTACCTCCGACACCTTGATGAAAATTTAGTGATATAAATTCGGATCAGTTCAACTGCAGTAGAGGGAAAGCAATGTGAGCCTCCATGCTCTTTTTCGAACTGCACCAACTGTAGGGGATCCAAATCCCAGGAACGTAAGGGAGGAAATTTTGTATGGAGAAGAATGGCAGCAAAATAATGCTTAGGGTAAGTGAAATAAATCAACATTTTTTCCACATGTGACTTTGGCAGTTTAATCGTCATGAAAAACCCAAAAACCATACAAAAAAGAATCCTGCGACATATAAGTGCCCAAAGATTCATTTTTATGTTGGCCTTAGACTGTGTGTCCTTCAAGATTTTTAATCTCAAACCACGTTGATTTTATTTTGCTGTAAACGAGCTATGCAATTAACCAGACAAACTCGGAAAGACAGGATAAACCAAACAATAATAGCAGTTCAGTAATACTTTTTTTTTTTAAATCAACAAAATAGAAGGTAGTATACCATGGATTCTAATAAAATGTCGCTTGCTGCCAAAGAAATCAAATCAGGTCACATTCATATTAAAGTCCTAATATATTGATCAGAGTGGATATCTCAGTTGCACCGTCTAAGAGCCAAACAAATATCATAGGCAAAACCGAAGAAACCAAAATAAACCATTCCAAAAAAAAAATTAAAAAATTGAGGAGCAGCTGCAATTTTAAGAGATCATTTTCTCACAAATCATGTTCATACACGTTAGAAACCGTTTTAATCTCCCAAGACATATACAGAAAACGAAAAATATCTTCTGCCATTCACTATCAAACATCTAACACAATGTTTCAGTTCAAAACATTGATACACCAATCATAAATCATAAATAATACAAAAGCCAGTCATATCCTCAACCTCCGTGAAATTATACGTGCTGCAGTTTCCAATCCATCACCACATCCATGAATCGAGACTGAGTGGGCATAATATCGTGCAGTAGGATAGGCTAACATGAGTATGAATCATAGGGAAAAAAAAAATGTTAAATAGATACAAACCAAACAATGCAATCGAATGTGTGACCCTATGTGAGTTTTTATATTTCTACTTTTCTAATATGTTGTGTTTACCCTGTATATATATTATATGATAAGGATGAGTGAGAAGTGAGCTCATCAAACAAAGTAAAGCACTAACAACAATTGAAGAGAAAAAAAAAAACAAAAAAAAAAGTCATTGTACTTCAACCGTGAAGATTCAATTCAAAAGGCAATCAATAAAACATCAAACGGCATAAATTTCAAATATAAGTACAAGAAATAGGAAATCAAAGTAATACAACACAAAATAATGAAAAAAGATCAAAGACTCCGATTTGGTTTTGCTTTGTCTCTCTAACCATGGCGGCCACTAGTGCTTCCACCTGCCCATCTTCTCCAAGTGCTAGCCACTAAACTCCTCCCAGACAAAAGCCCTAACCTTGACTTGAATGAACTAGATCGACCAGTACTGCTTGATGCAATACTGGCTGATGCAGATGCTGATGCTGCTGCTGCTGTTTGGCCAGGCATTGAAGGAAATTCTAGACCATTGTCTTGTGCTCCACCATCACTGGCACTTGCATCTTGTTGTTCTGTTTCACCAGTATCTAAATTAACAGCAATTGAACCCCTAGTCAGCCTCAACCAATCCCCACCTTCAGAGGTAACACCCTTACACTTCTTAACCTTCACTTTCACCAAATTCGGACACCCACTTGCCAGAGCTTCCATCCCATGATCAGAAACAGGACAACTCTTAATGCAGAGTTTCTTCAAAGCTATACACTTTGCCGCAATGCACGATATCTCAGGATCACCAACCGTATCACTTCCACATAAAGCCAACCGCTCTAGATTCTGGCAATTAGATGCCAACATTTCCAAACTCGCTTTAGTGGGGTTAACACCCATAAGCACTAGTTCCTGTAGATTAGGGCAGCACTTGGCAACTGCTATTAACCCTTCATCACCAATACGATTTGCCTTCCACCCATCAACGTGAAGCTTCCTTAGGAGCTTGCATCGTTCCGCAATTGCAATTAGTCCGAAATCCGTGCATTCTGGGGTCTTAACAAGATGCAAAATTTCTAGGTTCGAATAATTGGCTATAGCTTGCAAGCCAACATCACTAATCTGGAGCCTCTCGAGGTGGACCTCAACCATGCTCGAGCTGATGGCACGATCCGCCAAGAGTTGAAAGAGCTTGTCCCAATCACCGGAGCACCGGAAAAGCTTCAACGTCCTCAGATTCGTCGCGCCGAGAATCAATGAGCCGAAACACTGGCCGTTGTAAAGCTCCTTAAGGCAAATGGTTTTGAGCGATGCCGCCGCAACGCCGGGCCCAATCGGCTCCGCAGCAGCTGCATCGGTGATTCCACGGAGGCGCTTCACGGAGAGTTCTTCTAGCGCGGCGCAATTATCGAGCACCGCGTTCATACCTTTGGATCCGAAAGTGCAAGATCCACACGAGAGCTTCTTCAAACCCTTGCAGTTCTTCGAGAAGGCTTCCATTCCGGCATCCGTGAGCTCCCTGCACGCGCGGAGTTTGAGGCGCGTGAGGTTAGGGCAACGCTCAGAGATAAGAACGAGCGCTTCGTCCCTGATGCTCACGGATCTGCGATCACATTTGAGCGCGAGTTTCGTGACCGAATCGAAGCGAGAGAAGAGGGAAGGGATTACCGGAAGGAGATCCGATTGAGCGTTGAGGGAGAGACGGTGACGGCTCTGTCCCTCGATCTGGAACCACCGCCGGCAAACGAGGGAGCAGCGGTTGCGATCGGCGGAGCTGAGCGACTGGAACACAGAAGCCAAGCACTCGTTGGGGAGATCCGAGGTGTAGTCACGGATTTCACCGATAACTTCATCGCCGCGACGGTTATCGTCGAGATAGTCTTCGGCGGCGGCGGATGCAAGCATCGGAGATACCGATGCGGTGGATCTGGTCTTGGAGGAGGTGTCAGTGGAGCGTTGGGCTTGGACGCTTTCGCGGCGGCAAGCGACGGAGGCCGTTGAAGCTGCCTGGCCCATCCACGGCGATGATGTGAGAAGTGATGAAACAATGGACGGTTGAGATTAAGAGGGCTCACCCTTAATACACTAGACGCTTCCTCAGAGAAGCCACTGAGTAACTCTGTAGCTTGTTCTTCTTCATTTTCCGTTCAAATGGGTTGGGTTCAGAGTTCGGTGGTGGACATGAAATAATATTCACTACACTTTTCTGCGCCTTGTTTGGCGTTTCATGAAAAAGTGGACAATTTTTTAAAAACGGTATTATCACGACTCGTCATTTCATTTACATTTCCCATTGTATACGGTATGATCGACCTCACTGGAATTATCATGGGCTCTCCTCACCCAGTCTTGTAGCACGTGTCAATGTGACCAAGCATGCGGATGGAGGGCGGCGCAACGGATTATTATTGGAAGAAAATTAAATCTTAAATTCAAAATCTGAGGTTAAAAACCACGAATATTTAAAAAAAAATTGAATAAATCAAGCAATTTTCTTCGAATCGGAAATATTTACGTAATGGTACGAGTAGCTCTACAAAGTAGATTTAAACATCAATAACATCATCATCAACAATACTTTTATCCCAAATTAATTGAGATCAGTGATAGATGAACCCAAATAAAAAATATAAAAATATTGAAAAAAGAAACATAAAAGTAAAAATAAAAATAAATAAATAGAATAGTAATAATATATATATATAGGGAAAAATATTTCTCAAACAGCTTGAAATAAGTTTATCTCCAGCTAGCTCCAAAACTACGTCGTTTTGATTAATGAAGAATGTTTATGTAATTCTAGGTGAATTAATGAAGGGTGTTATTGTTATTTTATTTATTTTTATATCATATACATTTTACTGAAACACTCTTCATTAATTCACCTAAGATTACATAAATACCTTTTATTAATTAAAACGACGTGGTTTTTGGGCTAACTGCAGATAAACTTATCTCAAGTTGTTTGAGAAATGTTTACCCCGTATATATATATATATATATATATATATATATATATATATATATATATATAGGAAAAAATAAATCTCATGTTGTAGGAGAATTCTAACCTCATGTCATAGATACATTAAGTGTGGGTCCCACCTATTTAAAAAAAACAAAAAACAAAAAAATGAGTGGCACACCTTTTTATGGTGTGTGTATGAAGGGTTTGTTTTCTCATGCAACATGAGAAAAACAAACCCCATATATATATAAATATAAAAGTAGAAAAGAAAGGGAAAAAAAGAAGAGGGGAAAATGAAGAGGAAAATGACTAAAAATGGATCATATGGAACATAGGAATAACAACGGGTCTAACCCTCCACCATGCTCATAGCTTTTCTCCATTCTGTTCTAAGGTATATCGTCCGTCAATCTATATCACACTCCATTAAATCTTGTTTTACTACCTTTCCCCAAGTAAGTTTTGGTCTACCTCTATCTCTTGTTGCGTTGAGCTCCTGGTAACAAACTTCTGTTCTTACAAGAGCATCTAGGGGTCTTCTTATTACGTGCCCAAACCGCCTCAATCTATGTTCTCTCATCTTCTCAGCCACCAGTAGTACTCCTATCTTTCGTCGAATATCTTCATTTCTTATCTTATCCATCTTCGTATAACTACATATCCACCTTAACATCCTCATCTCTGCTACTCCCATTTTATGTTCATGTTGCTTATGTGCTGGCCAGCATTCAACTACATATAACATTGCAGGTCTTACTGTTGTTTTATAGAATTTTCCTTTTAACTTAAGGAGGATTTTGCAGTCACCTAAAAATCCAGATGCACTGCGCCATTTCATCCACCCTGCTCTGATCCTATGATTTACATCCTCATCAACCTCTCCACCTTTTTGCAAAATGGAGCCCATGTATTTAAAAGCGTCTTTCTTGTGTACCTCTTGATCACTTAGATGCACGGGGTCTTGGTCTACATCTCTTACTAGAAAAAACTCACACTTCAGATACTCAATCTTGCTTCGACTTAATGTGAATCCTTTAGATTCCAATATGCTTCTCCACAATTCAAGTTTTCTATTAACACCATCTTTGCTCTCATCAATAAGCACAATATTGTTTGCAATAAGCATACACCATGGCACTTTCTCTCTTGAATATCTTTTGTTAGTTCATCCATAACTAAGGCAAAGAGATAAGGACTTAGAGCTGACCCTTGGTGTACACCTACCGCGATACGGAAATAACTTGATGTTCCGTTACAAGCTTTCACACATGTAGTAGCCCCATCATACATATCTTTAATTTCCTTTACATACTTTGATGGTACATTTTTTCTTCTCCAGAACCCACCATAAAACTTTCCTTGGAACCCTATCGTATGTTTTCTCAAGGTCTATGAACACCATATGTAAGTCCTTCTTTTCTTGATATATTTCCATCAGTTGTCGCATCAAGAAAATGGCTTCCATGGTACATCTTCCTGGCATAAATCCAAGTTGATTTACAGAAATCTTGGTATATTATCTCCTCAAGAAATGCTCAATAACCCTCTCCCACAACTTTATAGTATGGCTCATTAGCTTAATGCCTTTTATAGTTTGAACAATTTTGTATATCTCCCTTGTTTTTGTAGATAGGCACAATCATACTCTTCCTCCATGCATCAGACATCTTATTTTTCAGGAGAATCTTATTGAAAAGATTGGTCAACCATTTTATTGCCACATTCCCCATGCCTCTCCACACTTCAATAGGGACACCATCAGGTCCCAAGGTTTAATTAGTCTTCATCCTCTTTAAAGCCTCCTTAACTTCATGTGTATTAATTCTGCGCGCAAATCTTCTATTCAAATCATCATAAGCGTCCTCCAAGTCCGCCTCACTTGTATCTCCATCCCCATTAAACAGCTTGTTGAAGTAGTTCATCTATCTTTCATTTATGTCTTCATCTCTCGCCAAAAGTTTTTGATTTTCATCCTTGATGCATCTAACTTGAGTGAGGTCTTTACTTTTCTTATCCCTTATTTTTGCAAGTTTATATATACATTTTTCACTATCCTTGCTCCCAAGATTTTTATACAAATCAGTGAAAACCTTGCCTCTAGCTTCTCGCACTGCTTTCTTTGCATTTTTTCTTGCCAATCTAAACTTTTGCAAGTTCTCTTTTCTAGGACTTTTATTCAAATATCTAAAGCACTCCTTCTTATGTTTAATTGCCTCTTGCACCTCTCCATTCCACCATCTTGTTTCCTTGGTATGAAATCTATTTCCTATGCTTTGTCCCAACACTCTCTTTCCCATATTTTGAATACACTTTGCCATCTCATTCCATATTGCATTTGCTCCTCCATCAAACTCCCAAGGTCCTTCGTGCAACATTCTTTCATTGAATCTTTTCCCTCCTTCAGCTTCCACCACCTTATCCTCGGGTTCGGAGCCCTCTTCCTCATTGTACGTACTTTGTTGAACCGAACCTCCAAGACTACTAGCTTATGTTGCGTAGCAACACACTCTACAGGGTAGACCTTACGGTCGACACAAGAAGTTTTATCTTCTCTTCTAGCCAGAAAGAAATCAATCTGACTACGATTTTGGCCACTATGATAAGTGATTAGACGTGACTCTTTTTTCAAAAAAAGGTGTTCACTAGCATTAAATCGTAGGCTAGTGCAACATTCAAGATATCTTCTCCAGTCTCGTTTCTCGTGCCATAGCCAAAACCTCCATGAATTTTATCAAAACCTCCATTGCTTTTACCAACATGACCATTTAGATCTTTTCTAAGAAAACCTTCTCCTCTCGAGGTATTCCCTTCAAAACCTCCTCCAAGTCTTCTCAAAATTGGCTTTTATCAATTGATAGCAATGCAACTTGGGATGCATACACACCGAGGATATTCAGGATTAAATCACCCACTACAAGCTTAACTAGAATAATCCTGTCGCCTTTCCTTTTGATGTCCACAACTTTATCTCTGAAACTTTTATCGATCATAATTCCAACACCATCTCAACTCTTGTTAATACCTGTGTACCATAACTTGAAACCAGTTTCATCCACTTCATTGGCCTTTTCTCCAGCCCACTTAGTTTCTTGCAAACAAAGAATATTCACTTTCCTTCTAGCAAAAACATCTGCTAACTCCCTCAATTTATCCGTTAAAATTCCTATGTTCCAGCTTCCCAATCGCATCCTTAACCCCTAGGCTGTGCTTGACCGCCACGCTCGTCCATCTGCGTGTTGGGACCCTGACATACTTTTCACCAAATCCGTGTGAAGACCTAGCGCCTTGCCTTGGGGCAAGGATCCTAGCACATTTTTCACTACACCCCAGGCCCGATGCAGCGCCTTGCCTTGTGGCAAGGACCCTAGCCCATTTTTCGCTACACCTGGGGCCCGATGCAACGCGTCGCTATGAAGAGTACGCCCCAACGAAAAATCATATGGGTTCATCACATAAAAATATAGCTATTTTTTACGGCCGGTTCGCTATACCTGACGCCAACCCTTCTCCTTTATTCTGGCTTGGGACAGACCATGCACGCAAGCACACATGGGCAAAGTTCAAAGTAGATTTAAACATACCTTTATTTTAAACTAATATATTTCTTGACACACACACATATATTGAAGAATACAGAGTAAGAGGGTGTTTGGTTGAGGTGAGATTTTTTTTTTTACTTGGGAAATGTAAATACTAGGGATCTGCAGGGAAAGTGAGTTAGATAGGAAAGTTTTAAAAAAGCTGTTTGGTTGGGCAAAATTTTCCCATGAAAATTGAATGAAATTTCTGAATGTGTGTTTGGTTGAAGATAAAATATTGATGGGAAAACTTAATGAAATTAAAAAATTATCCTTATAAAAATAATTCTATTTTATTACAACCAATTGTTCCAACGGCTCACGTGTCAGGGGTAATGTTGTCACCCTTTTGTACCACTCGAATAACTTAGTCGGTTTTCCCACGAATACCACCTTCCAAGATGCTTTCTGGAACAGTGATTTGGTTAATTTTTACATGCAATTGTGGATTGATAAGCAAGTGGCATTGATGGATAAAATTCATCACATCCGTGAACCAAACGTAAGGAATTGAGAATGCCTTCTGCACTTTGCTAGGAAACTGGGGAAAACTCTTGAACCAAACATTACCTAAAGGACAAAAGAAGTTTCAATTAACATTTAATTCTCAGCGGAAATTCGGCAATGGCTGCCACAGGGTAAATAAGGGTAATACGAACTCAAATTTAACCTCTTCTTTTCAGCAGAAAGTAGTGAGACTTTCTAAACATGCTCCCTTAAATCGAGAACTTCTAGCTAAATACATAAAAAAATTTAGGTGCATCAATCAAGTGTTTTTTTTTTTACTTTAAAAACATATTGTTAATATATATTTAACAGTTTTTTTTATAACTTTTAAAATTATTTCCAGAATTAATTTACCTAACAAATTTTTATTTTCTTTTATTCTGAAATTCAATTCTTATATTCAAAATTTTTATGTTTCGTGGTATGACGTAAAAGTTATTTCACAAGTTGGTAGGAACAAATATTCTTTATTTTATTTTAAGGGGTTATACTTTGTTTTGTAAGGGAGATGTTATTTTTTACCAGGGAAAAAAATTCTCAGAATATGATGGGTAATTTTTTTGCCCGAGTAAGTTACAAAAAGGTGTTTGGTAAGCAAAAAATTTACTGAAAAAATTGGGTTATTTTATTAATGCTATGTTTGGTTGTGATATGAGCCCAAAGTGCTTCAGCCCATCACAGCCCATTAGTGTTTCATCACAGCCCAAGAAGCAGAGTTCAGCTGAAGCAATGTCAGCAAGGGACGAAAGAAGAGAAGTGGAATCTGCATCACTATTTCATGCAAGTGATGAGGAAGAGATGGTTCCAGAAGAGTCTATAGCAGAAAGGAGAACTAAGAGGCGGGTTAGAAGGCCAAGCAGATTTGAAGAGTAAAGGAGCGTTACAAGTCATTGAGTTTGTTACAAGTTAGTTAGGATTCTGTTATAGAGTTAGTTGTCAATAACCGTTTGGTGAACAAGTTGTTATGAGTCATTGTTGCTGAATCCTTTTGATATAAAAGAGGATAGCACAAGTGTAAATGGATTCATTGAATAAAACTCAGAAAATTTCTTCTCTTCTGTTCTTATTTCTCATCTCCTTCTCCTTCTTGATAGTTGATATCCTATCAATTGGTGCTTTCATCTTCCTGAACTATGGCACCTGAAACCCGTTCTAAGTCAAATGATGATCGATGGGAACAAACCCAATCTGATGTGGAGGTTCTCAAGGAACAGATGCACCGGCAATTCCAGGAAATCACATGCAAATTGGATGCGATTTTTGATAACTACAGAGAACGTGACTCTTCTCATTCAGCATCTTCATCACACAGCCAACACTCTGGATCACGCGAACTTCAAGCGGCCAAGAATTTGCGCATCAAGGTTCCTAGGTATGATGGTTTGCATGACCCTCAGGATTGGATCTTTAAAGTAAATCAATTCTTTGATTTTTATGAGATCGTGGAGGAATAACGCTTGAGAGTAGCCCCATTTTATTTCGATGGGAAAGCCTTGGCTTGGTACAAATGGTTGCATAAAAATACTGCCATTACATCATGGGATGGGTTTCTGCAATCCCTTCAAATTCGCTTTGGACCAATGGAACTTGAAGATTATTAAGGCAAATTAGCCAAGTTAATGCAAAAAGGCTCGGTGATGGAGTATCAGGCAGAATTTGAAACCTTGTCCAACAAGGTAAATGGCCTTTCTGAATCCTTCCTCCTCAGTTGTTTTATTTCTGGATTACAAGCTCAGATCCAACATGAAGTTTCTGCTTTCCAACCCTCTACCTTAACTAAAGCCATAGCCTTAGCCAAAATTCAAGAGTTGAAATTCCAAACCAAGACCACATATTCCAAAATTCATTCTCCATACCCACCCCTATTACCTACCCCTACCACTCACACCACCAGTTCCAAAACTAGTGAACCTGTTATTTCCAAATTCCAACCAAATAAAACCACTCATCGCTTAAGCCAAAGTGAAATCCAGGAACGCAGGGAAAAGAAACTTTGTTTTTATTGTGGAGACAAATATTTTGTGGGCCACAAATGTAAAGCATCAGTTCGTCTTCTTATTGTACCCGATGAGGAACTGCATGAGCCTGAACCCTCACCTATCGAAACACAAGACCAGCCCATACTTACCTCAGAAGCTATCAATGGAGATTCACCCCATATTAGTTTCCATGCCTTATCTGGATTCCTTGTGCCACAAACCTTACGTTTCAATTGTTATGTTGGAAAATCTGAGCTCACATTGCTTGTGGATGGGGGCAGCACCCATAATTTCTTACAACCAAGGGTAGTCTCTACTCTCAAATTACCTATGATCACTGATAAACAATTTGATGTAATGGTGGTCAAGTCTTAAAGTGTGAAGGACTATGTTCTGCTGTGCCAGTGCAAATTCAGCAGCATGTATTTTTGGTGGATTTCTATGTGCTACCTATACAAGGAGCAGATATGGTTTTGGGGGTGCAGTGGATGCAAGGACTGGGACCTATAGTGTTGAATTACCAGCAACTTACCATGGAATTCACATGGGAGAATACATCCATCAAACTCCAAGGAGACAAGCATCCCAACCCGATATCAATCAATCAATTCAAAAGAATTCAGCATTCCAATCAGGTAGCTTCTTTGTATCAACTTACCTTGTTGGATTCTGACATTCCTGTCCCAGAACCTGAATTGGATCCTCGGGTGCAATCCTTGCTGCAAGAATTCGACAGTATTTTCCAAGAGCCTAAGGAGTTGCCACCACACAGAGAATTGGATCATGGCATCCATTTGCAACCTAATGCACCACCTGTCAATGTTCGGTCTTATAGGTATCCTCATTTTCAAAAAAATGAAATTGAGAAACAGGTGCTATAAATGCTTGATTTTGGTTTTATCCGAAATAATACCAGTCCATTTTCTTCACCTGTCCTTTTGGTTAAAAAAAGGATGGTACATGGTGTTTCTGTATTGATTATCGAGCATTAAATACCATCACTATCAGGGTAGATTTCCTATTCCTATGGTAGATGAGTTGATGGATGAGCTAGGAGGAGCTCAAATTTTTTCTAAGCTGGATTTGAGGGCAGGTTATCACCAAATCCGAGTTTGTTCTTCTGATATTCATAAGATTGCTTTTAGGACCCATCAAGGTCATTATGAATTTCTTGCTATGCCTTTTGGGTTGACAAATGCCCCATCTACATTTCAAGCCACCATGAACTTAATATTGCAGCCATTTCTTCGCAAATTTATTGCTGTGTTTTTTGATGATATACTGATCTATAGTTCTTCCATGGATAGTCACTTATATCATTTGAAAATGGTACTCACTACATTGCACCAGCATCACTTTTATGTCAAGAGAAGCAAATGCTCGTTTGCACAACCTCAAGTAGAGTATCTTGGTCATATTGTATCTGCTGCAGGGGTCAGTATGGATGAGAACAAAGTTAGTAACATGCTCAAATGGCCTACACCAAAAAAACATCAAACAACTAAGAGGATTTTTAGGACTTATAGGTTATTACAGAAGATTTGTATGTAACTATGCTGTCATAGCTGCTCCACTCACTGACTTGCTTAAGAGAGACTCTTTTTATTGGACTGAAACTGCTCAACTGGCTTTTGAACATTTGAAAAGAGCAATGTCTTCGGCACCAGTACTTGCTCTCCCTAACTTCGATCAGGATTTTGTGATTGAGACAGATGCTTCCGATCTGGGAATAGGAGCTGTTCTATTACAAGATAAGCACACTATTTCTTACTTCAGTAAGAAGCTCACTTTAAAAATGCAGAAAGCTTCTGCATACGTGAGAGAGCTTTATGCTATCACGGAATCGGTCAAGAAATGGAGGCAATATCTCTTAGGTAGGAAGTTTCTTATTCGAACTGACCAAAAGAGTTTGCGTGCATTGTTGGATCAGGTGATCCAGACACCTGAGCAGCAATACTATCTTACTAAGCTTCTTGGCTTTCAATACTCCATAGTGTATAAACCAGGAAAGGAAAATAGAGTGGCTGATGCACTCTCTCGTTATCCTTCTATGATGGCAGTCCAAACCGTTGCAGTGATCAATTTCACCATATTGAAGGATTTAAAAAAAGAAAACAAGTGTTCTATTTTTTTAAGCAAAAATATCAGCAGCTATTTGAGGACCCTACTACACATTCTGAATTGGAGGTTCGTGAAGGACTCTTGTTGTGTAAAGGGAAGCTCTTGTTGGATCCTACTTCACCCATAGTTCAACAGATCCTCAGGAGTCTCATTCTACCTTGGCCAGTGGTCATGTAGGTATTCAAAAGACCTTAGCTAAAATTTCTGCCAGTTTTACTTGGCCTGGATTGAAGAAGGCTGTTAAGGAATTTGTTAATTCCTGCATTGTTTGTCAACAAATAAAGTACTCCACACAAGCACCTGCTGGTCTCCTCCAACCTATACCAGTTCCTACACAAATTTGGGAAGATTTGTCATTAGATTTTATAATCGATCTTCATATGTCTTATGGCTACACAACTATTTTGGTGGTAGTTGATAGGCTTTCTAAACAAGCTCATTTCGGTGCATTACCTAGGCGGTTTAATGCTAGCAAGGTGGCTGTGTTATTTTTTCAGATGGTGTGCAAACTTCATGGAATACCTCGATCACTTATTTCTGACTGGGATCCTTTGTTTCTTGGGAAGTTTTGGACTGAGCTGTTTACACTCAGTGGGACTAAGCTGAGGCACACTACGACATATCATCCACAATCAGATGGCCAATCTGAAGTGGTTAACTAGATTCTAGAACAGTATCTTCGATGCTTTGTGGCTGACACTCCCAGGCAATGGTCTAAGATTCTTCATTGTGCAGAATACTGCTATAACACCACTTATCATAACTCAGCTGGTATGTCCCCTTTCATGGCTGTCTATGGACGTGCTCCTCCATCAATTTTAAACTACTTACCAGCCACAGCTACAAAGGTTGAAGTAGATCATATATTGATTGATAGACAAGAACTTCTGCAGCAATTGAGGGCAAATTTGTTGCATGCCCAGGATATTATGAAGCATAATGCTGACAAACATCGCAGAGATATTCTCTATAAAGTGGGAGATTTCGTCTGGGTTCGACTCCAACCTTATAGACAATCATCAGTAGCTAATCGGTTGTCCCATAAATTGGCTAAAAGGTATTTTGGTCCATTTGAAATTCTCAAGCGTGTTGGCCAGGTTGCATATAAACTAGCATTACCCTCACATGCCAAAATTCATCATACATTCCATGTGTCCCTGTTGAAACCTTTCAAAGGGGACCATACTATTACTCCATGTTCTCTACCAGACTGCTTTCAAGGAGGTTTTCCCATTTTGGAACCTCAACAGATATTGGCTACTCGCACGATTTCCAGTGGCAACAAACTGGTTCAACAAATCCATGTTTTATGGCACGGCATGACAGAGAACAGTGCAACATGGGAAGCTGTGGATGACTTTTCTAAGCAATACCCGAACTTCAACCTTGAGGACAAGGTTGATTTTAATGGGGATGGTGATGATATGAGCCCAAAGTGCCTCAGCCCATTAGTGTTTCATCACAGCCCAAGAAGCAGAGTTCAGCTGAAGCAATGTCAGCAAGGGACGAAAGAAGAGAAGTGGAATCTGCATCACTGTTTCATGCAAGTGATGAGGAAGAGATGGTTCCAGAAGAGTCTATAGCAGAAAGGAGAACTAAGATGCGGGTTAGAAGGCCAAGCAGATTTGAAGAGTAAAGGAGCGTTACAAGTGATTAAGTTTGTTACAAGTTAGTTAGGATTATGTTATAGAGTTAGTTGTCAATAACCGTTTGGTGAACAAGTTGTTATGAGTCATTGTTGTTGAATCCTTTTGATATAAAAGAGGATAGCACAAGTGTAAATGGATTCATTGAATAAAACTCAGAAAATTTCTTCTCTTCTGTTCTTATTTCTCATCTCCTTCTCCTTCTTGATAGTTGCTATCCTATCAGGTTGATAATGAAATATTAATGGAAATATGTTGTGAAATTACGAAATGACCTATATATAATGTTAAAATATTGAAACATAGTCAGCAAACGTACATAGCACTCCATTATATTAAAATATTGAATTTCGTGAAATATTGTCCACAGTCAGCAAACGTACACAAAAAATGTTAAAATATTGTCCACAAATCGTGAATTTCGTTTCTCTATTGTTCGGATTAAAAAAATACCACAGTTGAAACAACAATTTTTTTTCCATTGCCTAGTTCAAAATGAAATGATAAAATAATGTACCGGTATTTTCTAACTTAAAGACATACCAAATATGATTAACATATTTCACCTACCCCACTTTCCCAACATTCCTATCAGATTCTCTATACCAAACACCCCCTAAGGGTATTCAAATTTTCCAAACTGAACTATAACCAAACCAGTCTGTACTTTAAAAAATTGGTGTTGAATAAGTTGACAAAAAGTTATTCCATAAGGTGATGACTGATATGTGTGTGTGTGTGTGTGTGTGTGTGTGTGTGGTCTTTCCTTGGAGCTAGCCTTTTGGGGAACTCCTTGTGGTTAATACAGAGGAGTAGCCCCAGGATCCCTCTTGAAAGTACCATATTAGTGAGGACTTCCTACGGAAACAGCCCCTGCAGATCTCTAGATGTTTTATCTTATCCTTGGAAACAGTCCTATGCGGATCTCCTTAGGGTAAGAACCTAAGAGAAACAACCCTTTGTGGATATCTTTTGGAAGTTCCTTGTGTTGTGTGAAATAATGATTGGTAGGGACTTCCCTGGAAAATAGCCTTATGCGGATCTCCAAGTGGTAAAAACCTAAGAGATTTGCTGATCTATCTTGGAGGTTCCTAGAGTTAGGTTATGGACTTCTCTTAGAAACAGCCGTATACGGATCTCCAAGCGGTAATTAAAAACCTAAGAGAAATAGCTTGTTGCAGATTTCTCTTGGAAGTTCTGTAGATTGTTTAAGGAATGTGTGATATTATGGACTTCCCTTAGAAACAGCCCTATGCATATCTCCTTGTGGTAAGAAGCTAAAAGAAACAATTCGTGCGGATCTCTCTTAGAAGCTCCATGAGATGTTTGAAATGATGTATGTTATGCTTTACTATTGTTATTATGTATGCACAGGAAGTGAACCTCAGGGTGAAGTAATCCTCTAGGGACCCTTGGTTTACTGAGATTTTATCTCACCCCACGTTTGGGGATATCATTTCGGGTACTGCAACAGCAGGAGAGGGATCACCCCAGAGACTAATGTAGATGTTATGATATAGCATGTTGCTGTTGTTGATTATGCTTGTTGCTTATATGCTTGTAAATCATATTTTGAGGAGAACATGTATTTTTTAGATTAGAAAGGAACGTAAATTATAATCATAGTTCTTTTTGTATCATTCATGATATATGATGTTGTATAGAATATTGATCATGAGTATGTAAAACTAAGTTCCAAGTTAAGTAATAATGTGGGACTTATGGACATTGCATATGTTTATAAGAACGAATGTAATCCTTAATTTATATAATGTGTATTTGAGATGTACTTTTGATGCTTGCTTGTGATGCAAGTGATATTTGATAAATCCTATGCTAATGAGGCTAGGTAACTGATGTGCCTTCGGCATATAGATATTTCAGAGCAAAAAGATTAAAGATTTTACAGTAATTCAGTAATAAAGTTATTTTTTTTTAGGAATTATTGATAATCTATCTTCAGGAACACTTTCACTCTGATTTTATGTTTTTAAAGGAGGAAAGTAGAAAATAAGCTATTGTTACAAACAATAGTTTCACGCGAATAGTGTGAGAATGGCGCAGATCGCCCCATGTCCACTGACTTTTCACACAATTGGCGTGAATTTCACGCTAATCGCGTGAAAATTGAGGAAGAAAAGCCATGCTCCATGTCACTTCAAGCTAATGGCGTGGTTTTCACGCTAATAGCATGGAAACTAAGGAATTTCATGCTATTAGCGCCAATTTCATGCTATTAGCGTGAATTTCATGCCATTAGCGCCAACTTCATGCTATGCGCACCAAGGTGGAAGAAAAAAAGAGTAATCCACTGCCTCTTCACGCAAGCAGCATGGAAATCACGCTAAGCGCGCCAAGTACAGGAATCCTCAACTAATCGTCCGCGCGGATAGCACGAAGTTGACGCTGATCGCGTGGACGTCGCAAATGCAGCCTGACTTTATGGGATTTGATAAAAATGGAAATTTAATCAATTATCTCATGAGATTATGACGTGATTGGATTGCTGGTTATAAAAAGAGAGTCAGAAACAAAAAGAAAATGATCTTTTGGACGGGAGAAATTACGAACAACAGAAATCAGAGCAAGCTTTTGCTGACTGAAGATTCAAGATTTCTTCTTCCCATTCTTCTGGTTATTATTTATTTATGAATTCTTTTCTATACTTTAAATTGTCAGACATGAATGTGTCTGGCTAGTCTTTTATTATTGTGGTAAGGGTCACAACTCTTGCTGTGAACCCCTTGTAGTTTGATTAATTTTACATTTGTTTATTCCAATTGAATTTATTTTCCTTTGTTCTTCATTTTTTTTAATTCTTCTAGAACTGATCACTTTATCGGGATTGCGAGGGTTAGGATTTTCAATAGGGATATTGGGATTCTAATTTCTAACAAAAAGAAAAGTAATTGTTCATGTACGCACTAGGGATAGGCTACATGAATAACAAACATTAAGAATTCACTGGTTGAAAAGTTTAACCTAAAAAGAGATTTCTAAGGGATTAGGATTCTAATAGGGTTAATAAATTTAAGGTTACTAAGGAATTAGGGCTTAACTAATCAATTAAAAGATGGTGAATTGTTTGATCAATGGTTAAATTGAATGTAACGTTAATTCAGATTACAAGGTGAGGATCATAAAGGTGTTGGCGTCTCTTTATCGCAATATTCTCTTAAATACTTTCTCAGTCTTAATCTGTTGTTTTCAAGTTTTAAAAAGAATCTTCGAAATTCATAATTTCTTGAATTTTTCTCAATTTTCACAACCTACAATTTTTCTTAAACCAATTTTATTTATCCAACAAGAGAGGAATAGTTATAATAATCTTGGTGCCTCAATCCTCGTGGAGACGATACTTTACTCATCATTTTATTACTTGGAACGATCGGTACACTTGCCGATTTTTCGAAACAGTAACCTAATGAGTTTTAGTTGTAATTATGTTGGGAACATCATGAAATCCTATGCCAATGAGGCTATATCGATTGATGATGCTTAGTCAATGAGGTATAAGTCAATGAGTTTGTAAGTATAATGTGATATATAATGTGTTGTGAGTATAAATCTTAATATGTTGATGGATAATGTGTTTTTGAATATAAGAAATAACCATTTTGGTAATAAGAGAAATAACCATGTTGAGACACTAGACTTGAAGGTACTTTCTTATGGCATTTAAGAGTGGAGAAATGACCTATGATGTTGAGGCATGTATAGAAGATTATATGCAAGAAATGAGAAGAAAGATAAATGGATCTTGTATGAGATATTTGAGTTTGGAATATTAGGTGATATGTGAAAAATGGTTTAGAAACCAATCAAAACATAATAAACCCCATCTTTCTTGTCAATTTTTCATATCCTATATGATATATTTTGATCTCTTGTCTTCATGGAAGATGTAGATATTTTTCTTTGCTTTTCAATGAGACCAATATTGTATCAATTGGATAAGTATAACTCTAGCTATGGCTGAAACACCAAAATAGATTTCAGTCACTATTTCATGGTGTTATTGGCGCTGTAATGGCGCTCTTAACGCCATAAAACAGAGGTAATTGAGTTTTCTGGCACTTCTGGTGCTAGGTTGGAGCTACTAGCATCAGAAAATAGCAGGGAACTCGTCTCATGGCCTTCCTATTATGGTTTTCAGCATTGTTTGGAAAAATAATCATAACTTGAGCTAGTCCAAATCGAACGCGGTTTGAACTATGTGAAGCTAACACCAGCTACAATATTACAAAGTCGGGTAAGTGAATTATTCCTAGTTTAAATATGAAGTTAATGCTTTGTTTTAGAAAGTTCGGATGCAAGAGCTATCTTGTGAGGTTCAAAACTCAGACTTTACTTAACCAAATGGTTCATAATACCCTTTCCGAAAAGCCCAAGAATTCTAGTATAACATACTAAAAGCTTGGAATTAAAGGTTATGTGATTTATTCCCAGTAGGATAAAACGAGAAGATTGTTCAAATTAAGAATGAATAAAATGGGATTTAAGCCTTGTTAGTTTATGGGACCACTTGGAAATTATGTAGAAGTGATGTGTGATATGTTTAAGCATACTTTAATTATTCTGCACAATGTATGAGTCATAATTACAGTTTTGAATTATTTTAAATACAAAAAGAGTTTTTACCAGAAAATATTTATTAAAAGAAAAGGAAAAAGTTTAGTCGTATTTTGATTCAACTATTGTGATTGTATCTACGCTTGTTATCATACGTAATGATAACAAACCGGTCATGAACGAGGTGTTACACACAATGATATTATATAAAGTTATAAACCATTTGGGACCTTATTGATGTGGGGTAACCAACAACATCCACTAAAATTAGTTATAGCAAGGTCAATTTAACTTTCTTATTATTAACTTTAACATTTTTAAATATTAAATGATTTTTTTTTGAATAAGATCTGGAAATCGATAATAATATTCAAAACTTGATTTTAGCTTTTGAAAATTTGAAATCATTAACAAAATAATTAAAATTAATAGTTGAAAAAAAATTATTTTTAAGAGACTTTCTTTACTGTTGCAAAAAAATTATTCACGTTGAGATTGTTGGGTTTGCTCTTTTACTAAAGCCCAAGAAACCTAGAGCCCAATGAACTAGGATTTCTTGGAACCCGTATAAATAGTACCACTTAAGTCATCAGCCTCCTAGGTCATTTTTTAGAGAAAGATGCAAGCTCATATCTGATTAGTGTCCACACACTTTCCCTTCCTCGAGAGATAGTTTGGAAGGTTTATAACAATAGTTCGTGAGTCCGTGCTGTGACTCAAAGGACTCAAGGGTGTGGAACATCATCATCTCACATCTGCGTCATCAAAGAGGTAAATGATAAAACCATGATGATCCTTTACATCCATATCACAATGATCTCATACGCTTCCACATGATGTAATTGCTCCTACAGAGATATGCTAAAATGTGTGCTATACTATGTATCTGACCCCATTAGATTCTAAGATAAGTCTCACATCATTTTATTTCTAACTCCATTAATTCGTATTTTATCACTTTCTCCCAAATAAATTTTGGTTGGCCACTTCTTTTCTTTATGTTATACTCTCTGTAACAAAGTTCTTTTCTTACTGGAGCATCTAAGGGTTTTCGAAGAATTCATTTAAATAATCTCAATTTATGTTCCCTCGTATTTCCTTCTATTATTACTACTAAACTTTTCGCTAAATGCCTTTATTTCTTATGTTATAAATCCTTGCATAACCACACATCCACTTTAACATTTTCATTTCCACTACTTTCATTTCACGTTCATGCTTTTCTTGTTGGTCAACATTTAGCTCCATATTTACAATTTCCTTTTAGCCTACGATGGATTCTATGATCACAAAAAAATTATTCATGTTATTCGTTGTGTGTCAACATTTAGCTCCATAAATATCTTTCTTGGGTACCTCATGCCTTATCATATTCAAAATTCTTCATCTCCTCCAATGGTTGTGGCAAATTCAAACTCTATGCATGTGTTTCTCCTACTTTAGCATATGTTGATTTAGAATCTGTTTGAATCCTCTCTTTTTTAAACCATAAGCTACTTATAAGCTAAAGCTAAAAAAAATTTAAAAGTTATTTGGTGATTACATAATTTTTTTATCTTAAAAGCACATATTTCAAGAAAACTCTCTGTGTGTGTGTGTCTTTATAGTTCTTCATTTAAAAAGCACACAATTCAATAAAAGTTGGTAAGAGCTTAAAAAAAGCTCTTCCTAAGAGCTTTTAGCTTTTTTCTTCGTTACAAAAAATGAGCTTTTCATTATAAGAGTTTTTCTGAAAACTTGTTTGACCTAACTTCTGCTTATAAGTAGCTTTTAGCTTAAAAAAGAAATGATCCAAACAAGCACTTAAGCTTTTAGGTTGAATTGGTTCTTTACATGGTACCAAAGCTTCAGTGACCATAAGGAAAACATTTATTATGCTCCGGAACCATCATTTTTAGGTGATCCCTTAAGGGGCGTTTGGTATAGGAGAAAATTTTTTTTATCTTGAAATTATGATTTCCTTGAAAATGGTTGGAAAGGGGTTTATCCAGGAAAGTGACCAAAAAGTTATTTGGGAGGTCAAAATTTTACTAGGAATATTGGTCAGTTTTCCCATGTAAATGTTTGGTTGATTGTAAAATATTACTAGGAATGTGGACTAAATTTACAATAATACCCTCAATTTGAATAATAAGGTTTAAATGTTTATTTGTCCAAAAAGACTCTCTATCTCAAATTGTTCTTCAGACTTGTTCTGGTATAGCAACCAAAAATAACATTACCATACAACATTTAGCAGCCATTTGAAGGGTAACTAAAGATAAGAAAGAAAACTCAACAAGCAATTAGCTTCACGTCGGTGGTATCAAGAAAGCTCACTGGATATGAGCTTGATGTTGAAGGGAAGAGAATGGACCTTTCCATTAATCCTGTGAGGAGTTCTTCTCTTTGGAAGCAAAGATGTTATTCCCAGAAGATATGGATGCTATTCCCATAAGATATGGATGCTATTCTCCAGAACGACCTCCTCGTGAAGAAGATGAAAGGGCAAAAAGGTCCTAAAAATTATTAATAATTTGTCCAACAAACCAGATTCTATAAATACCACCCTTTTTTTGGTATTTTTACTTGGTGTTTTGGTTCAGAATTTGTACTGCAATCAAAACCCTGGATAAATAGGAATCAAGGGAAAAAATATGTATCTCTTATACCAAATATGGGTATACTACAATCCCAACAACACTTTTCTAGGATTTTAAAAAAAATATCTCTACCAAACAACACCTTAGTGTAAATGAGAGGGTAAAATTAGGAAAGAAGAAAAACAGCAGGGATAAAAGGGGGAAAATTGGTGTTGTGAGAGGGAGCACCAAATTATTGGGTGATCCTGGACCATAGAAAATATTTCCGACTATAAGGTTACGAATTCGATTCTCATCTATCCCTACTTTCTGGTGGGATTAAATAAGTACAGGATAAAATCAAAAATTAGACATGTGCAATATACACATTTCAAGCCCAAAGATCTGCGTGAAAATGTGTGTTAAAGAATAATATAAACCATTGAAAGATCATCACTAAATAAATTTAAGCTTTTGAGTTGAATTGATTTTTTACGACCTTTTCAAATTGTCAGCTTAAAGGGAAAATAAAATAAATTATAAGAAACGGATAATTTTTTTGCGTTAAAAATAAGTTATAGCACAAAATATACAGTGGAAGGGATAATGAGTGGAAGATTCAAGCCTCGTAAAGGATAGTTACTTTCTTTGGCTTCTGGTTCACGGGAGTTTCAATAATAATCCTAGTAAGCCAAAAATGAACCAAAAATCATAGTATTCAGGAGACCACTGTGCATGTCCTATGAGATCGTCCTTTAGCAAGCATGATTTGGAATCAATTGTTCATCCTTCTCAGTGCATTCAAACTTCCTTAAAATTCAAAGCAATAAGTTCAAATATAAAACTCGATTCCCATATCAAAAAAAACGTAATCTTTAGACCCATAAATATTCAATTTAATCAAGTTAAATATTAAAACAAATTAAACTATAGCATAAAAATATTCGGTAACATGAAGTTTTCATTACCAAGATAACCACGATGCAAGATTCCGTGACATTTACAAATATGTGTTTTATATAGATGAACTTGTAATTTACAGGAGTTTGACGTTAAGCATTCGTAGCGAGGACCATGCCATTACATGCCCGAACACAATTTAGTCTTATCTTAGAATGGTATGAAAACACGTGAAAGAAACCTTTGCAAGCAAGATAACAACATATCGTAATGTTGAAAATGATAATACAATTTACTTTTTGGAATTTAAATCCGTCTAGCTTATAAGTGTTGAAATTAATTTTGAATTAATTATGTTTATGAATAAGAAATTTGATATGAAAAATGTGTGTTTTTTCATCATTGAATGGATGTATTGTTTCGTCGTCAAATAGATGCCTTTAGAGACCATATGTTTTCTATAAATAAATAGAGAATCATTTATACAAAAAATAAATAAATAGATAATCATAACTTTAAAAGAGTTTTTTCCTGTTACATTTACATTTGCATTCGTCTACTCTAGTGTGATTGATTATATATAAATTGAGTTTGATGAGGTTATTCAATGTGGAAGTGCCGCCACAAAAATAGAAATAATCCGTTATATCTTATGGGATAATTGTCCACGAATCTTGAATATATTTTTTCCTTTGATGCATTTATATATTTTCATACAATATGCTTTAACTTTATTTATTGTATATTTCAATTTCTTATATGTATTTTATGAAACTATGAATATTATTAAAATGATTTCTCTAACACAAATTATTCCCTGTGAATAGTTTTAACATTATTTGGATAGCAATAAGTGCGTGAGCATTTCCATTTACTGGTATTCTTTCTTTGTCGGAATAGTCATATATGACCCCATCATCTGTAGATTTTGTTGTTGACGATTCCTTGGTTCAAAGTATTGCTTTTGCCTAGAGGAAATAAGGATTTTCTTATAATTAATTCCAGCGTGTAGCAACCAATTTTTCGCAGAACCAAGTCCCCACCATTCCACCAACCAATCAATTCCATAGGAGTGATGGCAGTATATACAGTCTTACCATGCATGTTACAAAGAATCTTTTTCTCGATTTTAAATTTGTGATCTTCAATCACAATGAAATTTTTTTTGCACTATTCTAATTCGCCCTCTTCATTAAACAAATTTGAAGTAGTGAAATTTTAAATATTTTTCCAATTTATACATTATTTTATATGTTGGTCATGATTGGTGACATTAGTTTTTTTTATTTAATAATTAGTGCTCAAATTTGTTGATCCTGCAATCTCTATAGTAGCAAGTTCAAATGGAATTACACATGATATTTCACATCGCTCGATGGAATACTATACTATATAGCTTGAGATATTAATCATAACTAATAAAAAAAGGTTTTGTCGTTATGTATTTTTAAATATTTTAAAGTTTCATTTGTTTTTGGAAATTTTAAAGTTTCATGTTGGATTATAGTGAAATATCTAATCCTCTAAATACGTAAAAGTTAGCAAGAAATTGTACTTATAAATTACGCATATGATACTGAGTGAAACTCCTAAGCCTACAACACATAAAAGAAAGTGGGGATAATTTATCTCACACCTTGCTTATAAGTTATAGGGTTTAGTAGTGTGTCTTTAAAAAAGATACAAGTTTACACTATGTATGTAATGTCGGTAGTATATAATTATAATATGATTTTTCTTTTTTCACTTTTCTCAACAACTGAATTAACTGTTGATAGAAAAAAATTATTATAACTATGTATTATCCGTAGTATATATTACTAAAAATTTAAAAATATAACTTATATCTTTTAAAAGACTAATGATTTTTCAATTATTATATAGGAGCTTTTAAAACTTGGCATTGAACCTTCATTTAGCCCAATTTTTATTGATTAAAATATAATATGTTTTAAAAAAGAGTTCAAAAACAGTACTATTTGGATATTATTGTGATTAAGAGGCTCCCAATCTTTTAAGGATTGAATTTTATTTATTTATTTTTTCTGGAATAGTAGCATGCTTACCATTGCGATTAATCCTTGTAACTAAATTAAGTAATAAAATATTTTATCTGTTTTTTTTCCCATATCTATCTTACTTACTCATCCCCAACATCACTAAATTAAAATTCTAATTAATTTTCACTCTGTTTCTCTTCTTTTACAATTATAATCCAATAATATTATAGATTAGTAAATAAAATAGGCATAATATTTTATTCATAAATGAATTATTAACTTATTGAGATACTATAATGTTATTGAGTAGTACTTTTTCTTTGAATCATTAAGTAGTTATGACATAAAATTTAAATAAATAATACAATTCTCAAGTATCTATGTTTACCTCAAAAAAATACATTGATTTTTCTTACAAATAAGGGTTTAAGAGAAAAATCTAGTCACCCAAGTAAGATCGTGCTCATAAAAAAGTTTGGTTACATAAGGAAGTCCAGTCACCCGAGTCAAATCGCACTTATAAAACAAGGTTTTTTTTTTTATTTTATTTTATTTTTATTATAGTCCTGGCAATATTCGAGCACACACCTGAATCACATGATGCTTATCACTTTACTTGTGTATCATAGGTAAAATAAAAATATAAAAATTGCTGTGCTTATGATTTATTTTCGATCAGATAACGTTGAATTATTACCATAATAGATATTTTCTATCAGGTTTGAAAAACTTGCCTTCGGGTTCGGACCTTCAAGAATTCGGAGCCCCGAGAAGCAGTATCATCGAACCCGAGCTTTCCACTGTGGCTTGCTCTTTCACGATGAAGCATTGAATTTGAAGTTAATTCAATGGCCGCTCCTATTCTTCTCAGGCATTTTCTGCTTCATCGCCTTCGGTATCATAACAACCAACTGTTCACCGCCGGAGCCGTTGCGGCGCCGCACCGGCACCGGCTGTGGTGCAGTGCCACGTCATCTTCGGAAGAAGCAAACGAGAAAGCAAGTTTTGTGACCAATACCCGCACCTCCAATAGGGACCAGCGATGGGATGACCCCGATTGGAAGAATAAAAAAGAGGAGATTCTGAGGGACATTGAACCAATCATTGCGCTAACCAAGGATATTCTCCACTCTCCAAGGTAACTAATTCCTGTTAATTTCTCTTCACAACAACAATAGTTTACTGTGCTCAATTGCCTTTGATTCTTTATGCTGGATATAACGTTTTTTTTTTTTTATCAATAAATTATCATTTCATTATTTGGTGCTGCGTTATTTGAATATATGGGGTACCATTTAATGATTATTTATCTTAATCTCTTTGATTTTCTATGCCAGGTACATGGATGGGGAGCAACTAACTATCGAGGATGAGAGAGTTGTTGTAGAGAAGCTTCTTGCTTACCATCCACATTCTGAAGATAAGATTGGAAGTGGTGTAGATTCTATTATGGTAAGTGCTGGATTTGATTAATATGTTTACTTTGATGTGTTGGTCATCATTCTGTAATCTGTAATAGAAATGTAACATCCTTATTGCTGTGATAATGTCATGGTATTGGTTGCTTTGCCTTGGCTTATTTTGTATTGATTTGAAACTTCTGATTGCGTTTGCCCTAAATTATGTAAACTCTAACCGGGAAACTGGTTTGTAAAGCATAGCAATGGAGTCGCCATTACGATATTGTAGCTAGTGAAAAAATCCCAAAAATTGCGATTTTTTATTTTTGTTTTTCTTAGTTTGCTCATGCCATGTTATTTGGAAAACCACAATATCATAGGTTTTTTACCATTCTTATCTTAACATTTTTTTCACTTGTATTTCAATTCTTGTATCATATTTGATGGGATATCTTAATACTTCCATTATGATTGGCTTTTCTTCTAAACATCCTTCTGGACTAGTGTTTAAAATAACCTTTTATTTTGGGCTCTCAAATTGTTAAACCAATGATGATCTGTTTATGTAATATTTGGCTTATTTTCCGTTAGGATTGCCAATGTATAGTGCTACATGTATGGTCATGAGGCCTATTTTCTAATGACTTTGAATTCAAGAAATACTTCTTCTTACAATTTACAAATTCTAATTCTGCTGAATCGGATGTTGGTCATAGATGCACTGGCACTGCACTTCTGTGTTGTATATGTGTACAGGAATATATAAGTAAAAAGCCACCGCTTTATTAGAGCCTAGTTTGAGCATAAGAGTTTTCGGTTTTTTCAGTGGGTCAAAGGAAATAAATGATGCTGCTGGAATACTATATTTCATCAAATCTGTGCTAATGTCTCGCTGCATAAAATCATGGTTGTTTCTAGGCCTAACCTGCCTGGCAGACATCTGGTTTGCTTCTATAAGGACTAGAATAACGTTTAACCTTGTCTACAACCTGGACCTGCTGGTTTTGGCTTTACCTATTGATGCAGGATGAGCTAGCATCAAGAAAGCCCGAGTTTAAAGGCAAATTATATCAGTATTTTGGTATAGTTTTGATTTGGGCTTGATTGTATTATTATAATTTTTATATATTTTCTGTATTTTTTAATAATTTTTGTATTGTCTGCTCTTAGGCCTTGGGCTTATGTTTAATTTAGGTGTTATATCGTCCAAGTTTCCCTTATGAAGCTAGTAGCATAAAGCCACACTGCTTATAGGATTGGGATTATATTCCTCATTCTTATAGGATAAGTAATATGAGATTTATTTAAATGATTTTCTTGTATTTCTTCTCAAAAAGATGTGATTATGACTTGTGACAGCATAATTCTCTCTTCTTGGTTGTGTGATGGCTTGGTTTCTTTTCATTTTTTCATTTTGTACCCTATTATTTTTAATTTTATCTACTACAGATATCAGATTTTTCAGAAGACAACATAAAAAATTAGCCCAGTCAAAACTCTACTTGATTCTTTCTTCGATATATGCCCAAAAACCTATCAAAACCCAAACCCCAATTTCATATATTACTGTTTACAGCCACCAGTATGGTTCATTAAACCCATTCCATGATTTCGAAATATCCCTTACCCTTACATACACCCGATGAACCTTCAATTTACCTATTCTTCACCATTGATTCACCCAAGAAAACCCTAATCCTGACTCCTAGTATCCTAACCCCTCTTACTGTCCAACATTGACTGTACTATTTTATTAGACTAGCAGGCTTGTTTGTTTATGGAAGCTTAATCGCTTGAAAAGACAGACCTTCATAAAATGCTTTAAAATTATAATTAAGCCATTCATTCGATTTTGTTTGACTTTTTGGTTATCGCAAACCCCAAAGAGATACTTCTGGAGACCTGTCCCTTATAATTGTTGACCACAAATAATGAATTTGAAAATCCAAGAAACAGTTTATAATTGGTAAATTACTGCTATAATTGTAGTTCCTGTCCTGATTGAGCTAGAAATCCGAAATAATCAACAATGTTCTTAAGCATTCATGTAAAATAAGTTAGTGTTCACTTTCTTAACGTAGAACAATTTGATGACCCATATTAAACGGATGCTCTCTTGCTTGCTTCTTTTCACTTGGCCTGAACTACAAATGTACAAAGTGCTAGTTGGCTCCTCTTGTCATTGTTCTGTTGATAGGGCTATGTTTGTAGTTTCGGAGTCAAAGCTATTTACTTTCAATAGTTATGCATTATATGTCTCTCTGATAAATCTTCAAAATGATATTTAAATAATGTTAGAAAAACCTTTTAGGCTTAATTTTACGTTAGTCCTTGTGGTTTTGATTGCAACATTGCTATCTCCATAGTTTTCAGAAATTGATGAAATTAAGTTCCTGTTGTCATATTTACATCGATGTGACACTCTTAATGCTGATGTGGCATTATGTCACCTCATTTTTTGTGTAAGCAAAGTCAATAAAAAAGATTGATACATCATAAAGAAGGACTGTTATGTAAGCAGTGACAGTGCAGCTCACCATCAAATGAGATGGGTGTTTGATTTAATCATGTAGATGACACTGTAGCAATTAAAACAAGACACCAAAATCAAACTTAATTGAAAGTAGACCCAAACTTAACTTAATTAAAGTGTAATTAAGCCAAATGTTAAAACTTAAAAATTAGAAATTGATCTATTACTCACTTTGCACTGGTTTCTCACTCTCTTGCTTCCTGAAACGGTAAGAATTGCATTGTCTTCTTCTATGTAATACATTTGATGGAGCAGTGATCTTCTGTTACCATCTAGGTTATCACTGCAATCAGATAGAATGTACTTACATATTATGCTGCCGATTGATACATTAGGTGTGCAAAAGTATTTGTGCTAGAAGCTTATGAATTTGTAGTTATTCTCACTCAATTAAATATATAATTTTAATATCCTTTGCCATTGTTGTTGCCTTGCCAATACAGTTTATTGATCAAATCACATTTATGCTAATTGGTATGATGACACGAGAGCTAGATAATGCCCTTGCTTTGATGAGACTTTAAAGTCTGTACCAAGTTCCAACTATTCAGAATGTAGACCCTTCAGAACTAAATGTCAACTTACCCTTCATTTTTTATGTGAATATTCTTGTTTTGATTTTCAGTGATGCGGAACATTTTTTCCCGTCCTTATTTTCCATTTTTGATAGCTAAGGCCGATAATCCAATTGGATGTTCTTGGTGTTCTGTCATTCACCTTTTTATTTAAAAAAAATAAAAATAAAATCTTAAGCTTCTTTATCTTTCAAATGCATTCACTGTAAAATGTTACCCTGACTGGCACCAAGACTGTTGAACTTCAGCTATTATTATTTGGGTTTTATAAGAGTTATGTTGTAGGAAAAGTGATTGTGTAATGTTATAGAGATTTGTTTTGCGTGCCGTAGTTTATTTTTATTTTTTGGCTTCAAAAGATGCGGACCCCACAAAATGTTGTGTGTGTAGGAAACTTTTTGTGGTCATGTTAAATGACAAATGCAAACCCCTTATTATTTACTTGTAAATGACCTACTCTTTCCCAAAATGGGCAGTAAGTGCAGACTTTGTAACTTTATTTTTTTGTAGGTTGATCGTCATCCCCAATTTGGAAACTCAAGGTGTCTTTTTGTTGCAAGAACTGATGGTGGCTGGATCGACTTCTCCTATCGGAAGTGCCTTCGCGAATACATTAGAGATAAGTACCCAAGTTATGCAGAAAGGTTTATTCAAGAACATTTTTAGCGTGGGAGTGGTTGATATGTATGTATTGGATATTGATTGTCAATGGTAGTAGATAATCATTGACTGGGATATCTAGGCCTATTTGTGAAGGGAACATAGAAAATGATTGAAGTGAACTTCTGTTTGTTGACTTGTGGAACCCTTGGCGTTCCAGAAATTCATGATTTGGTAACTTGCAGACAGAAAGGAACGATGTCTTGTTGATTGACCGCCTTTAATATAGTGGAAAATTTACTAGTATTCAGGGTCCTCTGACGGCATTTTCTTAATGTTGCTCCGCTGTCTCTTCTCTTTAGCATGATATGTTGATCTGCTTAAATCTTTGTAGGGTGCTTTCACCCGGAATGTGGACTGATTCCCTTGCAGTGAATTGGAGTTAGGAATACTGCAACGGACACACTTACACACATTTTATCTCACATCTGCATAACTCTCACTGTCTGATTACTGTTGGTCCCACTTCATTTTCTACACATTTACATTCTATTTCTCCTACACACTTCCATATGGGAGAGATGTAAGACATGGGAACGTTCAACTAGCATTTTTAGTGAAGGTTAAATAGCTAGAGTCTATAAATTTCCAGAAAATGAGTGGGAACTAGGAATCCTACGATTGTTCTCAATCTGGATTTTGGCAAGATATATTATTCACTAGAATGAGCCTTGGAATTGCGGTGAGATTATCCTTGTAATTGAAAGATTACGGGTTTGAGTTTGGAAAACAATTTTATTGCAAAAAAATACAAGGATAAAACTGTCTACAGTCCACCTTGATTTGCCTTTTTATGTTGTTCACGGGCTAGTTTAGGAGCAGTTGAGGTTAGACAAGTGGAAGTCAAAAGGATCAAGCTCAGTGGGGCCTGGGGCAGGTTGTCCAAACTAGGTTGACACAGGTGGGAGAAACTTTATTTGGCCTACTTTTAGATGTTTAGTTGAATGTGTTTCTAAATCCCAAGACAGAATCATCTTTCTTTCTTTATTTTTTGGAAACCTTATATAATTTTTGGAAACCGAATCATCTTTCTTTCCATACATTGGTTTGGCGACAACTGATAAGTCAAACCATTTGCCATTATAACATTATCATCATTCTCATGTGGCCAAGTGTGACAGGTTAAAATTTGAACGAGTTTTTTCTGTTCCATTTTTTTTAATCCACTCATTTCCTTTAGTTGAATTTGATGTTTTTTTATCTGCAGAATGTAGAAATAGAACTTGACTTGTCTGAATTAGCGGCAGATTCTTTGTTTTTAGTTTTTACTGCCAGTGACAGGCCATCTTTTTTCTTTTAATTTTCTTTTGGTGTATTCTTTCGTTCACTGGGCTGAGGGCACATTAAACCGGTTCTAAGAACTCTGTTTTCTTACCTTGGGGGCTCATTAGGAAATCCTCTTTTTATGGCATGACACTGCTATGTTCTTAAGAAAAACAGATGATCATAATCCAAACACATTTTCATTTCCATACCATTAAAATTTAGTGGGATCTTCTTGGTGTTCTTACGAAGACAAACAGTAGTCTTAATTATATGTTTAAATGATACTGTTAAATGACTGAGGGTGGCAATGCAATAACCGCTAAGGTTAGTTGAAGCATAAACTGTGGGATAGCCGAATAATAGACAGAACTTTGGGTTTCATTTTGGTAGACATATCTTTGCCTCTTTACTAATATCCTATCTTCTGTTTAGTTGAGTTTCATTCTAGAACCAAAAACAAAATACACCATGCCTGGAATTAGGCTAAGATTTCAATGTGACCAAGTTAGTTACGATTTGCATTACCTTTTAGTTGCAAATCTACGTACATGGTATTCCTACTTCGCACATTTGAAACTGTTGAAGAACAGGTAGTTGAGATTACAATCCAAGTGCAAAGACAAGTATTTGAGATGACACATTGTCTTTCATTCTGTGGCTTTGGCACAATCTTGTCTGGGTTTACACTATACAGAAATGATTATGCGCCAGACAATATCGGTTTTTAAGTTGGGATGTCTTGTCTTAAGTTACTATTACTAATGATATTGGGGAGTGAATCCTCTCATGTGAAAAAGTGGTATGTCATGTTATTTGATCATAACCACTCATTTAAAAATCATACATTTTTCTCTCTCTTATCTTATGCTCAATGAGTGGTTGTCATCAAATAACATGATCACATGATCACTTTTTCACACGAGATGATCCACTCCCATAATATTGATAGGTGAGATTTCTATTGTTCCCATTCAAAGTATTTGATTCCGATGGAAAATGAAAATGCTACCTGATTGACTAAGTACCTAATGCTCGTACACAACTCATTGGCACATTGAAAATTTTCCTTTCAATTCTTTTTCTAATACATGAAAATAAGTTCTTTATGCTTAATACATGTGTTGAACTGTTGGTAGAGTACGTTACTTGACAAATGATTTTTACTTAAACTTTTTAAACAATTTCTTATTAAATAAGTTGTATGAATGACTTAAGTTGTCAATACATTTATATTAATCATACAATTTATGTTTTATAAATAACAACGTTGGCATTTAATAATCATTTTAACTTTGATTAATGATACAAGTTACACAGTTATGCTATACTTAAATGAGAAAAGAAAAGAAAAATAGAAAAAAGTGATCAAGATATTTTTTTTAAATCTTTTTTTTTTTGGAATTTTTTTAAAATCTTTTAATGTAGTGGAAGTGTTCCCCTTAATTTCATATTGAGAGAAAAGATTTATTTGAATTAAACAAGAGAAAAATAAATTTCTTTTTTCGTATTTTAACTTTCAATTCTAAAGTAGAAAAAGTAACTCCATCCTTTCTTCATCTAAACATTCAATTGAATAAGGAGTACCTATCCTTTGATATCTTCTCCTTCTTATTCTTTTCTTTTCCATTCTTATTCTCATTTTAAAAACTTATAAACAATGTACGCAAAAAAAACTTATAAACATCAGAAAAATATTTTCTCATGTTGTGACCCTTCGATTTGAGGAACAAAACTTTTCTTTTCTTTTTCTTTTTTTAATAAATTTGGGGTCCACCACTAATTGAGTCACATGGTGAAAATGAAGGAGGGAAAAAAGTGACAACAAAGGTAAAAAGGTAAGTGATCATGAGACGGAGTTGACAAAGCCAACCCTGGCTATTATTAGTTTATTACATGATTACGGGTTGTTCTCCGATGTACTGTTACATTATTTATAATTTTGGCAAATTATGCGCCCCATCTGAGTCGTCGTGGGCCCTGCTGGAAGACGATCCATGTGGGCCATTATTCCACAACTCATATTCCCATTTTCAGAATTTTTTTTTTATAAGAGAGGGTATATTTATAAATAAAATTTACTTATGACTTTTTTTTCCTCATAACCTCTTATAAGTAAATTTTAATTGATTTTTATTAATTTAATGGTGCTAATTTATTAAAAATTAATAATTAATTAATAAGTATAACTTAATAAATCATAACCATTAAATTAATATAAATTAACAATTAAAACATGATTGTAAAAGAATATAATTTTTTTTTTTTGTAAATGTAGGCTCTGATTGATTTCTGTTCTTCAGCTTTTAAATTTTAAAATAATAAAACAATAAATCTTATTTAGAAATAGTATTTTCATGCTATTTGTTTTAAAAACAGTTCTGTTTTTTTTTTTGTTTTGTTTAAGGAACCGAAGAAGTAAAACAATAGCAGGATGTTTTCCAAAGTTGTTTTCTCCTTTTTGCGGTGGCATTCCTGTAAATATGAGGATTTATTAATGACATTTTCATAATTAATTTGATTTTGATTTTGATTTTAAATTATTTTGCGTGGCAATCTTGTAATTACGATGATTCATTAATGACAGCTTTGTAAATAACTACAACTTCTTTATAACTTTAAAATTAACTATATTCAAACAAGTTTTATTATTTTTTTGGGAAATGTTATACTTCCTACGTATTTTTTTTTATTACTTTTTACTACCAAATCTTAACCGTTGATTTCTACTAATTTAACGGTTGTAATTTATGGGATCATACTTATTAATTAATTATTAATTTGTAATAAATTACAATAATTAGATTAGCGGAAATCAACGGTTAAAATTTGGTAGTAACAAGTAGTAAAAAATATAAGTAGTAAGTATAACATCTCCCTATTTTTTTACTATCAAAATTAATTTTCAAAATTTATTCTCAATAATTTTTAAAAATAAAAAAATAAAAACACATCCAAACACACTCTGTGATCCTTTTCGGCTGTTCTGTATATTCTTCTTTAAGGGTCAGCTGGTCTTTGCAATTGCATCACTCCAGCTAATGCAGGCAACATCAATCACAACACTTCAATCAATATTCCAAAATCCAAATACACAAAATTATTTTTTAAAGATAAGTTTTTTTTTTCATGATTTGTACAATTTTACACATTAATTATTAATTTAAGTATCTCTATGATATGTATCTTCTTAAAAAAATTCTTCCTGTTACTCCATTAATCGAATTATTTGATTATATTTTTCAATTTAGTAAAATTAAGTAATATATATTGAGTAATAATAGTTTAAATGAGAAAAACAAGGTTTGGCGTTCGGTTAAAAATATATATTTTAATAAAATTAAAGAAATAATATTTTAAAAACATATATGATAAAATTATGAGTTAATGTCCTAATTAATAGGAAAATATTGACACGACCTATTATCTAGCATTTAAATATTAAAATATTGATATTAACTGATTGAAAAAATAATTTAAGAAAAGTTGATATTGATTGACTGAAAAATAAAATTATAAAATAGTTTAGATATGTTGTTGTTGTTTTTCTTTATGTTTGTATGAAAAATACAATTTAAGATTTGGACACTCACTTCTTGAGATATATATTGTCTAAACTAAAATCATAAAAAATATACAAATATATAGAGACGCATCATTGGGAAGGAAGAGTAGTGCCCGAGAAAAACATTCCTTCATTGAATCTTTGGGACTCAAGCAAAATTTATTTGATATTCTTATGTGTCTCGCTTTTAGTTATAATTATTTCATATTTATTTAAGGGTACCTATTACTGTTAGAGAAGATATTGAAACTCAGATTGTTAGTCATATGAATATCAAAATAAATCACTTTATCGTGAAATACTCTGTCTAGAAGAGAGATACATGACATAAGATATATCACATTGGTTCGGTTATTTTAAAAAAATTAAAGGTGTTTTAAAATTTTTAAATCTTTGCTTATCATATTCCTTGATTAAACCGTGCAGAAGGTTTTTGTCAAGTTTTGACTGTTTGATCACAAGGCAAGTCAACTCCTTTAATAAAGGTTGCTAAATGGAGATATAAATGAATGTTTGTTTTTTTTTATGAATTTTAAGATAAAATGATACTATTCATGATGAGACTAAAGAGTAAAGAGTTGACGATGCAGATTGAATAAAACTAAAAGAATTTTATCGGGGCATATTCAATCGATTACACGGTTGTGTAAAAAAAAATTATGGAGAAGAATCTGACTATTTTTACTAATAGAAAGGACACTAACTGTTTCACAATTTACTTACAGATAGAATGAAAATTTGAGCCCTTATTTTACTTTTCTAGTTGAGGTTTTGACCAAAAAAAAATGCAAATTTCAAAAAAATCCACTGTTTAGTTCGTTGACCAGCGTTTTAACTAAAACTAAAGAATTTTTTCAGGTGGTTACATATTAGTCACGCACCTGACACATACGTGTTGTGTACAAAAAATTATGAACACGTCTGTAACTATGTACGTGTGCGTTTATTACTTTGACGCGATATGCACAAATGTTATATGACGCATTTTGGTATTATGGTCATCAGACTTTTCAGAAATACGCACCTGGTATAGACGTGTTCAGACACGTACCTGGTACAGATGTGTTCAGATTTGTCAGAAACGTGCATGTGTCAGGTGCGCGACTAAACACGTAACCACCTGAAACACGTCTTCCTGCGCATTAGTCCAGTAAAACGTTTGGTCAACGAACTAAACACGTGGATTTTTTTGAAATTTGCATTTTTTGGGATCAAAAACCCTTTCTAGTTATCTCTACAACTAATTGTGCAATTCTACATTTCTACTAAATCATAGCGGATTGGCAACTCAGCGAGAGACGATGCAACATGCAACAACCCAAGGTATTCCAGTTCCACGATCACAATCTTTAGTTGGGTAGCCATCTAATCTACTACATATATTGTGCGACCTGCAGAAAGGGTTTATGAGTCCCAATAAAGGGTTAAGCTTTATTTTATTTTCTGCACTGTGATTAAAATGCAAGGAAATTAGCAACTTCCTGTTTCTTCAGGGAAATTTTTGAATGTAGCATATGTATTTAAGTTGGTATTTTTTTTTTGGGTTTTATGATAATTATGTAATCTCACCGTTAGGAAAATTTCTACCTTTATATGATCATGATTTCCCAAATTTAAAGTGAAAACATTAAATATGAGAAATCATGACCATATAAAGATAAAAATAAATATAAAGTATTAAATATCCGGAATCATAACCATACAAAGATGAAAATAAATATAACCGTTGGTGTGTAAGCGATCTAACAGTTTTTTATGTCACATGGGTGTAACATAACTTGGGTGTCAGAATATCAAATCCCTATGTATTTATTTTTTTTTTTTTTAAATAATTGTTTTTTCTATTTAAATCCTTATTTTTCTTTATTTTTTTCTCTAAGTTTCAAAAACTTTTTCCATTTAATAAAAATATAAGTACAAGGGATGTACTATAAGTTTTCTCATTTTTAGAGAGAGTGGGGGAGTGTTACTTTGACCACAATGAAGTAGGAGTTGCTGTTTTTGTCTTTCAAATCTGATACTTTGGAGAGAAAGGGAAAAAGCAATATCATTGTTATCTTGTCATAATATATATAAAAAAAAATGCTTAAAATTGGAGTGTTAATTGCAAAATTGAAGCCTTTTGACAATATTGATGCAAAGGGGAATTATTTATCAAATTCATTTAAAATTCAAATATTTCTTCAACCAAAATAAAGATGGGATATACCCATTCAAGTCGCACATAAAAGAAGTACGCAGCTTATGTATGAGCAAAGATGTGTCTCTCATGTGGCGAGAGATATGTGACTTACCATGCATAATATGTAGCAAGTGCACGTTCATCCATACACAAGTTGTGTATAAAAAGATATGGGACGTGAATGCACATACTCTTTCAAACACCCCTCACATGACATTAGTAAAATAAATACATTTTAAATTAATGCAAAAAAAAGTTTCCTTTGTACATTAAATTGGTCAAAGGCCTAAAAATGGAGATTAATTCGGTAAGACCATGGTAATTAAAATCGAGATATTACCTAAAATCAGAAGAAGGATAAAAAATCTTAAAACGTAAAATCTTAACGTAAAAAAATCGTAAAAAATTGTAAAAGCATTTAGAATTTTGATGAAATCATTTTAATTAAAAAAAATCGTAAAATCATAAAATTGCAGATTTAAATCGAAATTTTAACTATCATGGATAAGACCTAACACAACACTAAAAGAGTGGCAACCTTAATAATTAGGTGCTATAGATTGGTGTGGGCAAGACAAGTGAGAAAGGTAGTTCGTTGCTTTGGTGTTGGGCTGAAAACCATGACTGACTTAGCTTCCACAAACCACAACCACCCTGATATCTACCTTAACCTTTTACCAGCATCCCTTGCCTGCATCGATTCTCATCAGCTTGCAGTTGCACTTAGCTATACAGCCAGCACTTTTTGTGTCCATTTCTTTCTCTTTATTGGCCCCACCCTGCCCCACTTCGTTTCTTGGAGATTGAGCCTATAAGATGTAAAAGAATTGAAAACAAAATGCAAAATAAAAGAAGAGAAGAGAAAGCAAGTTGTCGCGGAAAAAAAGTTATTTAGTAGGTCAAAATATTTTAAAAAATGTCGGCTCAAATTTTTTGATTCTATGTTTGGTTGATTGTATAAAATCATTAATGTAACATCATCCAAAAACTTAAACTTTTGGATTGAATTGATTCTTTATATGGTATCAGAGCATTGGTGTGTCCCGAGTTCGATCTTCACCGCCTCTATTTTCTTTGTGGAATTTCTTAGCACATGTTAGCTGAGACTGATGTATCATCCATCTTTCAAGCCCAATGGGATCTATTCTGATGAGTATGTTAGAGATATATAAAACCATTAATATAACATCACTCAAACTTAAATTTTTTGGTTGAATTGGTTCTTTATATAAAGAAACAACTTCTAAATCAGATGCAGTGTTTTTTCAATCGTACATTATGATTCTGCCTCATGGGTCTGATACCAATAGGGGAAAAAATAAAAAATAAATGGAAAGGGAGACGAGTAAAATTGTTGAACGAAGAGGGGTTTTGATATTGAACAAAGTACTTTGCTTGGTAAATACCATAACAATTTAAGTATGTACTTTGGATGTGAGTCTCACGTAAGTTAAATGGTTGTTCAAACTTTCCACTTTTGAAAATGGTTTATCTTCATAATCTGTTCAGACTTCTGATGCTTCCTAAATTACAACTTCCCTGTATGAGTAAGTCTCACTTTGCCAGTTTCAGTGGTCTGGGTTGCTCTAGAATATTGGAGCACAATGTACATTAAAGATCTTTGGGGCAGGGCTGCTATTTGCCGTGATACATGATAAGTGTCAAAACATTATGTTTTTAATGTCAAATATAGTTCAAATAATAATTAATATGATTAAGAATATAGTGTTAATTAATAAAATCTCAAAAGATATTAAAAATGCTAATAACTATATAAGATTCTAATCCTTTTTATTGTTTCAGGTTGTTTCAGACTTGAAGGAACAAACTACTAATCCGATGGAAAAGGTAATTGGGATCAGTTAGGAAATCAAAAATCAAGAAAATAAAGAATTAATAAAAATTAATTCTTGCTCGCTCTACACCTCGCTTCAGCGAGCAAAGCAAGCGAAAAGTTATAATTGGCTCGCTCTGTAGCTCGCTTCAGCGAGCTCAGAAGTTAAGAAACGAATATGCTCACTGAGTAGTTCGCTTCAGTGAGTTGACCCAAAAATAAAGTCCCAGTTTTAAGTCTTTAAATAGAACGAGACGAAGCCTGTTGAAACACATTCGGAAGACGGAAGAAAGCAGAACTCAGAGACGAAGGCAAAAAGCAGAGGAGGAATTCTGGAGCGTAATTGCAGAGGAGAAGAAGGAGATCAAAGCTTCATCATAGATCATTGTTAATCAAATTTTATCATGAACTCTCTTTACTTTTTATCATATTTTTATTCTATGAACATGTTAGGCTTAGTTTATTTAAGTAGTTAGGGCGAGACGGAACCAATGGGTTCTTAAACGCTATTTATCTTTTCTTATAATTTATATTCATGATTTCAAGTTATGCAATCAATCTGTTTCTTTGTGACTAACTTTGTTTATGAATTGATCACTCATAGATAAACATATGAATCTTGCATGACAATAGGGATGTTGGTGTATGGATTCTGATTGATTAATTGGTAGAGTTTGTATGATCTAGGGATAGACTTACGAATTCTATGTGTATGGTTCTTGCGTTAATGTTTGCTTTAGGAAAAAGTACTAAGGGATTAGGCTTTTGAGAGAAATAAATGATTAGATTATCAAGGGATTGGGGTTTGATCAAATATAGACAGAACTGTTAATAACTTGATCTTGAATGTTAATTATAAGAATGGGTAGACTTGTTAGGAAAACATTAGGGAAGTCGAGTCCTAGTAAAAGTCAAAACCAATTTCCTCGCATTATTAATTCTTGATTTAATTTCTTAAATATTGAAAATTAAAAATAAGTTGTTTAAAAATTCTATTTTTACAATTAACTCTCTTAACAAAATCATTTAGGATAGATCCAACTTTAATTGAGTAGATAAATTAGCGATTGGTAATCGGTGCTCGTGGGATCGACAACTTTACTTTATCATTTTATTACTTGTACGACTGATACAGTTGCCGAAGTCGCAACAATACAGCTCCAGGTCTTGGGTTTCTTCATGAAGAGGCTAAACCAAACATTGTTCACATAGATATCAAGGTTGGATGTGCGACAGTGAGGGAGCTCCGGCAGGGCGTGACAATTGCGGAGAAGAAAGGGCCAAAAATTATGAGAGGAAGATCAGAGGTAAACCGAAAGTACAGGGTTATTTTAGTCATAAAAATTGTTTTTCATTTTCTCATGGGATTCGCAAAATAACACCCACTTGATAATATTTTAAGTTGGTATTTTTCTTCATAAAAACGAATTCAGGGAATGCGATTTTTCTGGGAAAAAAAATTGCATTCCTTATACCGTATGTGAGTAAATAGAATTTCCAATATCAATTTCCCGAAAATCTAAAAAAAATTCCCCTACAAATCACTCCCTACATGCGTCTGTCTCAACTTGTACTTAGTAGGCTAGACACAAAGTGCTGAGTTTCCACCCAGAACCCCATATTTTTTTTGGAAAATTCCTATATATATATATATATATATATATTATTTTTTTGGATAAACAAAAAAGCATATAGAAATTTTTCGAGATGGTTATTTGGGTAAACAAAAAAAACATATAGGAATTTTTTCAAAAAATTCCGACACGCTTTTAAGAAAAAAAAAAAATTTCTCCACCAGCGTAGCCCCTGTTTAAAATAATTATTTCATTAATTGGGTGAGATTGCTAATTTATATTTACGGGTAAATATGTCTATCAAGAAGTTTATCAAAAAAAAAAATGTCTATCAATATCTCTCTCTATATATAACCACTCATAAAGATTTTACATAATTACTAAGCATGTGAATCAATTGGCGGGATCTTATTTCAGCTTAATTCATTGTCTAATGTTTGAGTCTTGGCCACCCAATTATGTCAAAACTTAATAAGAAGAATTTTGTTGGGCAAAAAAATTAAAATAATGCAATTTAATTAAAAAATTACGCGTTTAATGCTGTTTTACGAAAAATTACGGATGTAATGCACAATGTGACGTCATTTTTGGGCGTCACATGTGACGCCCAAAAATGGCGTCACATGTGTGCTCTATATATTCCCCCACCCCCTCCATTCAATTCACACCTCTTCTCTCACTCTTCTTCATCTATTCTTCACCAAAATTCCTTTATCTTTAATTTAGTATTTGAAATTTATTTGTTATTCTATTTAAATATGAGCTCAAATCATGATTCTGTTCGTGTTGTGTTATATTACAATGGTAGGAAGGTTGAAGGTCGACGAGGTGTCATATTTGAAGGTGAAAAAAGGCCGACACGTATCCAACGCAACGCAAGCATTGGCGAACTGCATGAGAGAATTCGGCAGAAGTTAAGTCTTCAAGACAACCAATGTATCACTCAGATCACGACAAGGGTATGGCAAGGTGATAAATACATTAGTTTGAAAGTGGTTGACGATGAAGACGTGGAGATGACAATAGAAGAATTTTTCAAGCAGTAAATAATAGATTTTTTGGAGTTGTATGTCGACATCGCCGCAACCGAGAATGTTCCCTTACTAGTGAGGTCAGTTGATTTAAATTCTTCCCGTCTTCCAGCTTCGCCTGCCGCTCATGCGTTTTCAGTTGGTAACTTTTCTGAGGGAGATGAAAATGATCCGACTTGGGAAATGCATGACGAAGACGACGACGACGATGAAAATATGGCAATGGAAGAACGTCTTCTGGCGGATGATGCTAGTGCTTCAGAAGGAGATGAACCTCGTGAAATGGCTGCATCTCAAATCCCAATATTCCATCAACCAGTCGTCGCGCAAATGCCGCAGTTGAATGACGTTGCGTCTGCCCCGTTAGGTATTCACCATGAAGGTAATTGAAATAAATTGTATATAGCTGAATAGAATATTGCTTTAATACCTGAATTAGGAAGTTTGTATTAAAAAGTTATAATCCGCAGTTACAGGTGACGAAGCTGTTATTCCTTTTTGGGAAGGAATTTCGCATTATTCCTACATTGATTGGAGTTACCGGAGCGAACAAGAATCATGCACTGATGGTACGGTTTCAGGATCAGGTTCAATTCAAGGTCCGTGGCAACTGAGTGATGCGTTATTTTTCAATCAAGAATTTGCAACAAAAAAGATGTCCAAATGGCACTTAAGCACCACCTCATTAGGGAGCATCTAGAAGCAATTGTAATTGAGAGCACGCCTGCAAAGTTGACCATGAAATGTTGTGCGTATGATCAAGGTTGCCCGTGGCGCATCAAGGCGATCAAACCGGTGTTTGGTGAAAATTGGAAGATTACGAGATGGGTGGAAAACACAATTGTTTGAATGAGCACATTTCTCAGGGACATAGACAGCTAGATGCGGACGTAATTGCAGAACTCGTCATAGGTATGTTTTTATTTATTTCACTGACATGTCAATGTTTACGTACTGATGTGTAATTAAATTTGTTCGATGAAATCGAGTCTACGTCATCTTCAATGAATGGATGATTAAGGAAGAACCATCTGTGTCAATCTCTTTGGTGCAAGAAAGGATAACTGCTAAATATGGCTTTAAAATTTCCTACAGAAAGGCATGGTATTCGAAGCAGAAAGCGATGGCAATTTTGTACGGTGATTGGGAGGAATCGTATGCTTTTCTGCCAAGGTGGTGCGAATACATGCTTTTCTTTTCTCCAGGTTCATTTTATCATATACAAACAAATGATCTTTATGCTGAGCAGAGCTTAGTTACTGGAAAAAAAAGTTTTCCATCGCATATTTTGGACGTTTAGACAGTGTTGTGAGGCGTTCAAATTTGCCAAACCTGTCATTCAAATTGATGGAACACATTTATATGGAAAGTACAAAGGAAAATTGTTGGTGGTCACAGCCCAAGATGGCAATGATGAATATTTACCGATCGCTTTTGCCATTGTTGAAGGTGAAACCTTGGAAGCATGAGATTATTTTCTTGTTAATATTCGTGCTCATGTTACTACCATGTCAAATATATGTTTGATATCCGATCGGCATCGAAGCATAATATCTGCTGTGGAAAATAACCCTAATTGGCAGCCGCTAAATGCATAACACGTCTTTTGTATTCGTCTTTATTTTTCGTACATGCTCCGTATTCCACATCCGCTGTGAAATATGAGCTTTTTGCGTCCTCTTACGGAGGACCTCCCATCTGTACGGCCCAGGTATGATGTACATACTGGGATCGGTGGGCTCTACATCCGAAGCAGAACCGGATGAAGATGATGACTCAGCCATTACCCTCAACTATATAATATAAAACAACATTTAAATTAATCACATGTAATGGCCCATTTTATTTACAATTTATTTAAGCAATGAAATAATTTGTTATCAGATATTTTAAGCATATGCGTCATTTTTATTACTGCTATCGAAATTAATGAAATAATGTTAATACGTGGTACAGTAATTTATTTGTAATTAAATAATAAAAAAACATTGGACAAAAGTAATATAATTCTTACAGAATACTTACTACTATTTTCTAAATCACTAATTACTACGCTAAATCCTAATGCATAATTAGATATTAATAATAATAACTACGTAACAAAAAAATGGAAGTAAGATCACAACATTCATGGCATTGCACAAAGTTTCTAATTGACTATCCTAATGTTCTCAGTCTCTAATATACGATCAATCCTAACATGCATTACTAACTATCACCGTAATTTTAACGTATACATAGGAGGTATTATGGCCTTACCTAAGTCGGCAGAGCTTCGCTACGAATCATCGTTAGAGAAAGGTTAGAGAGAGGTTAGAGAGATGTGAATGAGTGAGGAGTGTAAAAGGGACATGGGATATTTATAGAATTGCACATGTCACGCCCCTTTTGGGCGTCACATGTTGCGCCCCATTGGGGCGTCTTCTCCTTCATGAGAGATGCCCCAATGGGGCGTCACATGTGACGCCCAAAAAGAGCTTTACATTGTGCATTACATCTGTAAATACCCCCCAAACTGCATTAAATACGTAATTTTTTAATTAAATTACATTATTTTAATTTTCTTGCCAATTTTGTTGTCCTTATAATCTTACCCAACTCGAATCTTGATTAATAGAGATTGGTGATTCGATGACGAATAATTTATACCCAAAAAAATTACTTACCTTTTCAAAATATTATCTAATTTTATAAAATATATTTTAATAGACTGATAATTTTATTTTTTTTAAAGCTAATAGACATTTAAATAAGTTGGTGTGTAATAATAATAATAATATATCATGTTATTTTCTTTGGGGCGGCCGCTGGAACAGTTTTACTCCCGCCACTGCCAATTTTATATTTTTCCTTTGCTTAGAATCTAATTTATGATTTGGAAAAGAAAAAAAAAGTTTATGATAAAAGTCAATATTATATTTTAAATTAAGGACATATCATAAGTTCAGGTAGAAATCTGTCAGAATACTTCATAAATTGTTTACAAAAGAGCACTGCACACAACGAAAATTGAATCTAGGCTTAACACTTTTATTTGTATCACCTGAATTAACCCTAGTTGACTTTGGTTGAACATTTTCTTTTAAGAAAAAATTGTTTGCATATAAAAGTATATTTAAAAACTTTATAATATTTAATTATTATTTTTTAAAAAAAACTATCAAAATATATTCTAGAAAATTTTAAAAACTTTATATATCAGAGAACTCTTAAAAAATTATGCCATAAAAAGTATTTTCTTAAAGGAAAAAAATTAAAAATTATAGTTTAAATAAAAAAATACAAAATTAATGTGATTGGGCAACTATCTACAAAAGTAATGCAACGAGTTGCACACCGTATTGGGAGCAACTGGTTGCGCAACAAAAAGGGTGCAATTGAGAACTAGTTGCACACCAAAATATATATATGCAACTAGTTGTTCCATATTGTTGAAATATATATTTCCACATTGATTGTATGAGCAACTAATGTGGAGCTAATAAGGTCTTGGGCACTCTCACCATTTAAGCTAGCTTTTGGGGTAGTGTATCCCAAGGTTCTTTGACATGGTATTAGAGCATCGAAATCTCACCGCCTTCCACTTTCTTTGTATTGGAATTTCCAAATGTAGGTGGGCTTGTATGTTGTCCACCTTTCAAGCCCAGTGGGCTCTCGTGAGAGGGGGTGTGTTGAGATATATAGTCCCACATTGGTTGTATGGGCAACTAATGTGGCGTTTATAAGCCCTTGGGCACTCCTACCCTTTGGGCTAGCTTTTGGGGTGTGTATCCCAAGGTTCTTTGACATGGTATCAGAGCGTTCGAAATCTCACCGCCTCCTACTTTCTTTGTAGTGGGATTTCCACATGTAGGTGGGCTTGTATGTTGTCCACCCTTCAAGCCCAGTGGGCTCTTGTGTGAGGGGGCGTGTTGAGATATATAGTCTCACATTGGTTGTATGGGCAACTAATGTGGAGTTTATAAGGCCTTGGGCACTCCCACCCTTAGAGCTAGCTTTTGGGGTGGTATATCCCAAGGTTCTTTACATGGTATTAGAGCGTTCGAAATCTCACTGCCTCCCACTTTCTTTGTAGTGGAATTTCCACATGTAGGTGGGCTTGTATGTTGTCCACCCTTCAAGCCTAGTGGGCTCTCGTGTGAGGGGGCGTGTTGAGATATGTAGTCTCACATTGGTTGTATGCGCAACTGATGTGGAGTTTATAAGGCCTTGGGTACTCTCACCCTTTGAGCTAGCTTTTGGGGTGGTGTATCCCAAGGTTCTTTGACACATAAATACAGCTCCCTCTAATTTTTCTCATTCCACCATCTATTTAACTTATCTCTAGAATTCTCTGACTTCTCTCTAGGCTTTCCAAGGGTTTTAAATCTCTTGGAGCTTTGTCACTCAAGTAAGTCTTAAAACTTATTTTTTATTTTTTTAAATTACAGTAATTGATATGTAATGCTTTAGGATAGAATAGTGACTTAGGATATGTTAATTACTTAGGATATGGTTAGTGGCTTAGGTTATGATTAGTGACGTATGACATGCTTAGTGACTTAGAATATGCTTAGTGACTTAGAACATGGATAGTAGTAACTTATATTGTGCTTAAAGATTTTATATTAGCTTACCAAAAAAAAAAAGATTTTATATTAAAAATAATTAATTTATCAATATTTATTTTTAAATTTTAGTGTTAGTTAATTAAAGCTGTCATTTTTTATTAAAATATATTTATTTTATAAAATGGTACCAATGAGTTCGTTAGTAAAAATTTTCCTAAGTATATTAATAATTTTATATTATATTATATTAAGGTTGTTGCCGACTAATTGTTGTCATCATCTGCTCGGTCCTCTGCACATCATTCTGATGGCGAGACTGGTTATCGCCGCAATCAGATTCTTCCGGGCCCGGAATAATGGGAGGTTTTAAGTAACATATGGAGTGTTAACACGTCTCTCAATCAAGATAAAACAACGACCACCAGAGGGAGCTCAATATTAGATATCGAAACGAGTTGGATGCCATTGTGTATGTGGTTATTGGTTAGCTAACGCGCGAGGGATTAATACACGTGGCATGCATGCAACATATTCTAGTTTGTCCTTTAAATTCACTATATTTTATTGTGTCATATTTTATTCATTGTAGAGTGTTGAATACAAAATTATATTATGACTATAATTGCATGGATTTTTCATATTGATGCAAGCCTGATCAACGCTCTAGTTGAGAGGTGGAGACAAAAAACACACATTCCATATGTCGCGGGATAAGGTCATGACTCATGATTATACTGTAGGACGTTGTAGCAATTTTGGGACTGCCCACAAAAGGAAGAGTCGTCACCTAAGTTGTAAAAATCAATAATTTTTCATTATACTTGCCATATAAATAAGTATTGTCAATTTGAATTATTGGTTTGTAAAAATTAAATGCCTTACAATACTATCTAAAGTCCAAAATACGATGAAAAACACAATATCCAAGAATGATTGACAACGGAATTATTTGTTTTAAAATGATAAACAAAACTTGCTGAGAAATAAAGCATATAATCACACCACATGGGCATAAAAGCATAAGACTGTTCAAATCGACATAGATTGTTGTGAATGTTTTCTTCTCGGCATACCATGACTTCCTATATCATGTCTAGATTATTGTGATTGTTTTCTTCTCGGCATCAGATTGTTCAGATCGACATAGATTGTTGTGATAACAGAATTCGTAATAAATGGCGATCCTTTCTTGTATTAATGCAATTGTCACCGATGGTTCTTCCTATATTATGCCTATCATTAACCCTCCATAGGAAACCATCTTCATAGTTGTGACATGTCAATACAAAATTTGCAATTGTACTCTCAACCATGATCGTTTCTTGATAGACTTTCATATAATAACACTTAATTGTCATACGCACCGCTTTCTTCAAATCAAATTTCTGCTTAACAAATAACTCATCCCCTAATTTTCATGGACCCCACACCTGCCCCTTAATATAGCATCCCTCTTGATTGGAGTGATCCCAATCGATATATGTGCAATTTGTAAGTTCATCCAGAAAAAGAGTAATAGTATTGCCTACATATACGGATTTATACTAGTAAACAATGGGAAATACATAACAAATCATACATGTAAGTGTTTGGTTTATGAGCTCACCTTCTCATACTTGATAGGGACTTTGAACATGTAGTTGCATATGTTGTGGGATTTGAGTACCACCCAAATCATGATCCTCATCACTATCTGAAGCACTAGCATACTCAACAAGAAGAGAATCTTCAACTGCTATATTTCCATCATCATCATCATCCTTGTGCATATTCTAAGTAGGGTTATATTCATCTTCATCATACCTATTAACAAATGGAGGAGCATATGATGATGCAATATACGTTAAATTGAGAACCACTGAAGAGGCAATGAAACATCCTCTGCTTTAGCAATATCCACGTGCAACTCTAAGAAATTTTTCTTTGACTGTTTGAAGAATAGATCCGTTATAATATCCACATCCTTATCATCTGCAACTCACATACCGATGTATTCATCTAGAGAGTATGATCTTCCCGCTACTTGAGAAATAGACTAGTTACCTTGGAGGCCTAATTTCTAGCAATTCTTTTGATGCAATTCGTCAATTGTTATGTTGCATTTAATCTGTATTGGTCTTTTCTTACCCTCAAAATTGATCCCACCTCGACCTTCCTATTTCCCTACCGTTATAATGGAAGACCACATAAACAAAATTAGAATCAAAACTCATTTTTTAATACAAAAAACATAAAATAGAGTAAGAATAAGCAAGAAAGAGAGAGTATATGCAGAAAATTTTGAGAAGAGAGGTATTCATATAGGGAAAAGGGAATACAAATGTGGTAGTTGAATTGGACGGTTTTGATTGCACTAAGTGGCATCATCCACTAAGTTGCGCATTGTTTTGGAAGTCATACAAGAGAAGATATGCATCCAAAAGGGCGCAATAGGCATTGACCAGATGCACCCAAGATAGTGCTTAACTAGTTTCATTATTTTGTAGATAGTTGGCCAGCTGCCTTATTTTCGTATTTTCTTATTAAAAATACAATTCTTTTTCCCCTTTTCTTAAATTATTCAAAGGGTAATGTAATTTCCATGCCACAGGAGATGGAACGATTTTCCTACAGACAAAGATTACGGTGGGATCTACTCATAATATAAAAAAAATTAATAAAGTGGATGGAAATTTTGAGATGTCTGTGCGGGAAGAAGAATTGTTTCTCCAATAAAATGAGAAACATTCCCCTTTGTTTAAATGCATCTTTACTACAATTATAACTTATGATGCACCAATACTGACCCGGGACACGATACGTTGCGCTGACACGTTAATTCTAAAAAATGGCATATTTTGACACGTTGGGACACATTTTTTATATTAAGTAATATTTTTAATATATAATATAATTTATATTTAATACATATACCAGTCCATAATAAGTCATATAACTAATCAAATATTCAAAATTCATAATATAAATTTAAACAAAAATAATTTTTTCGTACCTTATTAATTTTTCATATCAAATTTCATAACAAAAAAAATTGATTTATAATTTTTTATTTAATAAAATAAAATTAAGACTAGAAAAAAAATGTCAAATGCGTGTCGAGCGTTGACCACATGTCAGAAAAAATTAACTGTGTGTGGAAAAAATATGTCGGAACGTGTCGGAGAGTTGACCACATATCCCAAAATATTGACCAGGTGACAGACGTATGTCAAAGGGTGTCAGTGTCCGACACACATTTCTTTTTAGGGAAAAGTTCACCAATGCCCATGTGGTTTACTCCAGAATCACTTATGCCCCTGCGGTTTTTTTATCACATATGCCCCTGTGGTTTGTAAAAGGGTATGTTTTTTATCACATATGCCCCTGTGGTTTTTTTACTTTTTACAAATCACAGGGGTATATGTTATACAAAAAAAAACCAGAGGCATAAGTGATTCTGGAGTAAACCAGAGGGGTATTGGTGAACTTTTCCTTTTTTTTAAAAAGTGCGTGTCCGACGGTCCTGGTATCATAGGTTAAAGGGAAAACTTCACCAATACCCCTGTGGTTTGCTTCAGAATCACCAATTCCCCTTTGATTTTTTTATAACATATGCATTTGCGGTTTGTAAAAGGGTATGTTTTTTTATCACGTATGTCACTGTAATTTTTTATTTTTTACAAAGCACAGGGACATATGGGGGGCATATGTGATTTTGAATCAAATCACAGGGACATTGGTGAACTTTTCCCTGGATTAAAAGCAGAACATGTGAAAAAATGAAAAGAAATCGTACCCCTTTTTTATTGTAAAAATATATTGTAAAAGAGTTCAGGTAGATGTAAAATAAAAAAAAACAATTATGAGATTCACGCGGTACATATTGAAGAGAGGGAATATTCTTACTACCAAAATCTTCTACTACTAACTTACTACCTATCTAATCACCATTGAATCAAAGAGAGAAAATGTTAAAAAATTTTTGAAAAAAGAGAAAATGTTGATCCAATGGTGATTAGATAGGTAGTAAGTTGGTAGTAGAAAATTTTGGTAGTAAGAATATCCTCCTCCATATTGAATTATCACAATAGTAAACATTACTATGCCAAAAAACACTCTGCTTTGGGAAAGCCCATTAATACGAAAATATCCTTGGTATTATGGATGTACCGAAAATTCGGTGCATCTTCCAATCATATTGTGACATGTGTCTTATTTTATATCAAATCATTCTTTCTCCCGATTTTAAAATAAATTATTTATTATTGATTTGACAAAAGTAAGACACGTGTTACAATATGAGTGAAGATGTACTGAATTCACGGTGCATCGGTAGCACCAAAGAAATTTCCCATTAATACATGTGATTAGTCTTTCTCCATATATAATTTTATTATATATATATATATATATATATATATATATTTATAAAGGATTATATTTATCTCATTCAACATGAGATAACCCATCTTTCTAAACACTCATAACAAAAATGGGTCCCAAATCTATTTTTTTCTCTCCAATTATTTGTGTGTCCCTTTTATAATTTTGTTTCACAAATATAAGATAACTCATCTCCAATAACATAAGAAAAAGATTTTCCACATATAAAAGTGAGTATACTTCATTTTTTATTTTTTATTTCTTTCATATATTTTTATATATACGTAAAAGATAAAATTATCTCCTATAACATAAGAAATATTAATTTCTTAATATAATGCGAATAATGTTTCTTATGTTATTAAAGAATTATTTTTATGATATAGAAGATAATTTTTATCTTATATACCTATATAAAAATGTATGGGTCCATGTGGGCCATATGAAAAAGAAAGAGAAAAATAAAATATAGGTCTTATATATTTTTATATATGTATAGGAGATAAAATTTATCTATTACATATAATAAATATTATTATTTTTTTGGATAAACATAATCCCATAAGGAAAGGATCCTAAATTAAAATTTTAAATCCCTCCAAAAAATAACATCACATAATACATATTCTTACTCACATGTTTAGCTCCCAATTCGTCGACCGAACTTTTGGTAGAAACGTTATTCTCTAATATATAACGGGCAGGTTATATTTATAAACTTTTTTATTTACAAACTTTTTTATTTACAAACTACACTATATTCTCTTGGGAGAATACAAACTTTTGTAAACTATCCTTTCCCATAGGGGTGGTAAACGAGCCAGGGGCCTTTGGCTCGGCTCGTAAAGGCCTGAGCTCGTTTAATAAAAGCTCGTGTTGGAACCAGGCTTTGACTTATATAAAAGCTCGTTTAATAAAAAGACCTCAGGCTCAAATTTAAAAGTTCGGCCTTAGAGCCTCCCAGGCTAGCCTAATATATAAATATTTATTTATATTTTTTATACTACTTGTAATAACTCTCTCTCTCATCAATTTATTTCAGCCCATTTTATTGGTTTAACAGACTTTTTGAATGATTTTGTTCTATATTATGCTATTTGGATATATATTGAATTTATGTATATTTATGGAATTACTAGTGCTCTTCTATATTATCTTCATCCTCCTTCACACAAACAAACCCACAAAAACTCATTCCTTTCACTGTGCACTGCTTGTTTGTGTCATTTTTTTTTTTGCACTTTTTTTATAATAGGCTAAGATAATATAAACTGTTATCTTCCTTCTCTCACTTTATTTTTTTTTATTGTAGACTTTGTAAATTATTGCTGCAAATTGGAAGCTAAGGTTTCTATCTGAAAATTGATTTTTTGTGGAATTCTGTTATCTTATTTTTATTTTTTAACATGCTAACAGACTAAACAGGCTTCACATAGGCTTTTATTTTTTGTAAATAAATCAGGCCACATGCCAATAATATATTCGTGACAGGTAACATGCTAAGGCCAGTCGGACACGTTTAAATACAGGCTTGTCCCGTTAAGATCAAAGCTCGGCTCGGGCCGTTAACACCCCTATTTTCCCATATATAACATCTTTTGGTTTTTGGTCACTTCTTAGTACCCGTGTAACGGATGGAATATAATGTAACGGTAATGGAATGTAACGATAATGGAATATAATATAATGGTAATGTAACAGTAATGGAATATAACGGTAATGAAACGACAATGAAATATAATGGTAAAGTAACAGTAGAATTAGGGATGAGGTAGAGAGAGAAGAGAGAGAATTAAGGGAGAGATAAGAGATTCGTTAACTTCTTCTTCTTGATTTGGTGGGAAACATCACTGAGGGAGGAGGTTGGTGCCAAAGTGGGAGAGGTCGACCACAAAGGAGTACAAAGTGAGAAGTGCATACTCATGGAGGGTGAGATCATCAACAAGAGCACCAAAATGTAACAGTAATAGTAGAATCAGGGATGAGGTAGAGAGAGAAGAGAGAATTAAGGGAGAGAGAAGAGAATTTCCAATAATTTTCTGATATCATTTCTTAACACCAGACACCTACTTATAACCATGAAAGATGTTACAATAGAAAACACTATTACAAGCACTGCTATAAGTATTAATTATTGAGATATAGTGATTACCATTATATTTAATTACTGTTCCATTACCATATATTTCATTACTGTTACATTACCGTTATATTATATTCTATGGGATAGGATACTGTGACAACCAAATAATGTTATTACCAATGTTACTACCACATCTTAACCGTTGATTTCCGCCAATCAACGGTTATTATTTTTCAAATCAAACTAATTAATTAATTATTAATTCGCAATAAATGATAACCGTTGATTGACGAAAATCAACGGTTAAGATTACATTGGTTATATTCCATTATTACCGTTACATTTCATTATCATTACATTACCGTTATATTATATTTCATCACTTACCGCTTTCCTTCTCTGCCCTTACCGCCAGCTTTCCTTCTCTGCCTTTCTCTTCAAATAGAGTAAGCTCTCCAATCCAATGAGGGCATTTCACATTCTTTTTTCCCCCAACTTATAATGAACAAAATATCTATCCCACTCTACCACTTCTTCTAACTAGAAGAAGATGGCACATCAGCACCATCAACACTCAACATCCCTTTTAGATTCCCTCTACTGTTCAGAAGATAATTGTGAGGAACAAGTAGATGATGATGACTACATCGATTACTTAAGTGCCAATATTAGCACAACAACATACTCTCCTCTCGTGTTGTTTGAACAAGACCTGTTCTGGGATGATGAAGAGTTAACATATCTTCTCTCCAAAGAACAGCACAACCAACTCTTCACATACCTCGAAAGCAACCCTCTCTTGGCTTTAGATCGAAGAGTAGCCACAGAATGGATACTAAAAGTGAATACCCATTACTCCTTCTCTGCTCTCACCGCTGTTCTTGCTGTCAATTACCTTGATAGGTTCCTTTTCAGCTTCAGATTTCACAATGGGAAGCCATGGCTGACACCACTAGCTGCTGTCACTTGCCTTTCCCTTGCAGCTAAGGTTGAAGAGACCCAAATGCCCCTTTCTGTAGACCTTCAAGTATGTGCCATGAACCTATCATGACTCCACTTTCTCTAAATTTCAAAAAAGAAAAGAAAAGATTTTGATCATTGGTTATGATTTTTCTCTAATTTGTGTAGGTGGTGGAGGACAGTGGATACTTGTTTAAAGCAAAAACGATAAAAAGAATGGAAATTTTGGTCCTTTCCACTCTTGGGTGGAAGATGAATCCTGTAACACCTCTCTCATTTCTTGATTATATCACAAGGAGACTTGGGTTAAAGGGTTATCTTTGTTGGAAGTTTATCAGAATGTGTGAAGCTGTTCTTCTCTCTGTCTTTGCAGGTAACTTTGCAGATCTTAAGTGTCTCACTTTGTTTATTTTGTTTTTTACTTCATCTTTTACCCAAAATTTCAGATTCAAGGTTTATGAGTTATCTTCCTTCTGTGATGGCAACTGCTACAATGTTGTACGTCGTCAATAGTGTGGAGCCTCCTCTTGGAGTTGAAAACCAAAAGCACCTCTTGGGTATTCTTGGAGTCAACAAGGTTTTTTTTGTCTTTTTTGACGTTCTCTTAAATTAATATATTCGAAAAGTGGATTTGTTCTCATGGTTCATAAATAGTTAAATCTGGAATTGATGCTTTGCAGGATAAGGTGGAAGAGTGTTTCAAGTTTATGTTGGAGATTGTGTCAGGGTACGATAAATTCAAGTCCAATAAACGAAAGTTTGGGTCCAATCTAATGGATGGTTTATTTAGCTGTGATAACTCGAATTATTCTTGGGAGGTAGGTGCATCAGTTCCATCCTCACCGAGGCCTTTGTCCAAGAAGACTAGGACTTTCAAGATCAGCTTCTGCTGAACTATTCAGATTTTATGTCTCTCTCTCTTTTTATAAATATTTATAAACATTAAATTGGTGAAGATGTTTCAAATTTCGTTAATATCTATAATAATAAAAAAAGGTCGAAAATTTTATGATGAGAGGCAAAAACTTATTACCTGTTTCTATTTACAAGTTATTAAAAATAATACACCCTCCACGAAACCTGCGTGTGAAGGGTTTTTTTTGGGAGATTATTTATTGGGATCCTGGATCACTATTTTTTAGATAGTTTTTTAGTGTAATTTAAAAGATAAAATTGGAAAAGAGAAAAAACAACAAGGATAAAAAGGAAAAGAAATTACTATTGTGAGAGGAAGCACAAGACTTTTCTCTTAATACACCTTCCACGAAACCGGAGACGGGTGTGAAGGGTTTTTCGGAGGACAGAGTTTTTGTACTTGGTACATAAGAAGAACACGAGCATATCAATGAATTAAAGAGAATATTCCATCTTCTAATGTACCAAAAAGAATTTTATTTTCTCTTCGTTTATTCAAACCCCTGTCATAAATCCTCGATAGTACACTCTTTGCCAAAATTAAAGTTATGCAAAATAATCAAAAAAATGGGTTGAATCATGAATCGAACCGAATCGCTCTATAAAATAACCGGTTTTAAAAAAATAGTTCATGAACCGAATCGGTTTTTAAAGAACCGGATCATGAACCGAACCGGTTTTTAAAACCGGTTTAAGAACCAAACCAGTTTTTAGAACTGGTTTAAGAACCGAACCGTTTCTGAACCGAACCGAACCATTTTCAAACCAAACCAAATTAATTTTTATAACTTTATTTTTTAAATTTTTTCTTTTCAAAAGAGGGTCGACCCGAACCGGTTCCGAACCGAACCGAACCACTTTCGAACCGAATCAGTTTTGGACCGAACCGAACCACTTTCGAACCGAATCATTTAAACCAATTCGGTTCGGTTTTTCAAGAAATCCGATTCGGTTCGACCCATGCACATCCCTAGCCAAAATAATAATAATAATAATATTAATAATAAAGGATTAATATTTTTTTTTCCTAAATACAAAAAAATATACGAGGTTTATGTGTTTTTTTTTCTCTTTTATTTTCACATAGCCCCGATGGGTTTTATATAATTTTTATGTGTATATGGGAGATAAAATTATCTCTTATAATATATAAACATTAATTGGGGGTGGCAAAATATCTCATGACCTGTGGGTTGATATGCAACCCTACATGCCAAAATGTCTGTCATGTCGACCCGCGGGTTTAAACGAATCATGTATGAGTTCGAGTTTTTCACAAGAATTAGTGTTGTATCATGTTACGGGTTAACCAAAGTATCAACTAATATTGAGAATAATTTTATTTACCAAAAAAAAAATATTGAGAATAATTTTGGTAATTCATATTATAAAATTCTATTTGTGTCGTGTCAATCTACTGATATGCATGGCGATTTCAGATATTTTTTCATGTCGTGTCGACCCCTGACCCATAGTGACTAGCAAGGAAGCACGGACACTCCAAAAAACAGGGAGAGTCGTGTCGGACACGCTCTGACACGGTGTCGGACACGCGGTCAACTTTTTTCGACATGTTGACCATTCCGACACGCGAATTTGACCTAGCCCGACACGCTCCGACACGGTCAAATGACATTTTCGTAAATTTTTCAAAATTTAAAAAAAAATATCTTTTTTTAAAATTAAAATATATTAGTAAAGCTTCTACATGATCATATCAATTTTCTCCCTTTTTTTCCTTTAAGTAAATAATAGATCGTCTCGGCACCATCGTTGTCATTCCTGTTACGCTCTTACCGTGTCTCCTCCTCCCTAATCTGATCTGATCTCTCTCTTACATCCCAGTTCTTGTTTTTTTAATTGAAACTTCCACCTTTTATAATGTTTGATTGTGTTCTTGATGTTCTTATTTTACAGCGTATTCTTTTAGTTTATGTTTTTGCCTTTTGTGAAGAACGCTGCTACAATTTTTGGTATTGGGTGTCGGCGAATTTTTTTGCTGCTGTTGCCATTGGTTACATTAGATTTTTATTTTTATTTTTTTCTCCCTCTATGTAACACCTTGGATTCCGCCTTTGAATCAATTTTTCTTATGTGGTTTTGGATTGGAAAGGAAAGTAGAAAGATAATATTTTGATGGGTATTTTTTTTTGTTAAATTATTGAATATTAAATGAAATATACACTATATAATTTAAAAATATTATTTAACATTAAAACGTGTCCCAACGTGTCGAAATCCATAATTTTTTAAGATTGACGTGTCGGAGTGTCGTGTCGTATCGTATCACGTGTCGCGTGTCGTGTCGGTGCTACATAGGTGACTAGTGAGTCGTGTTCGAATCCGAGTTTTTGACCCGTCAATGAAAACATATCATATACAAATTGAGCGATTTCATATTTGTGTCGAGTCGTGTTCGACCAATTTTGCAACCCGTATTTAATCTATGATAATAAGGGCTTTTATTTCTTTCATGTAATAGGAGAAAAGTTATCTTATGTTATAAGATAAATAGGTGGGATCCATCAAAAAAAATTAAAAAAAAAAAGATAAATCTTTTTATGTAAGTATAATATGAGAGATGAATCTCATGAAATATGAGAGTATAATTTTTCTAATAATAATATTACGTAATCTGATATTGAATAGTAATAATAATTAACCGAGTACTTGTGTTCACTTATAGCACCGTAGTGCGCAACCTTTCGACTCATATTAGAGTCATTTGTTTGGGCTTCTAAAAAAGTAATATTTATATTTTTCTTAGTTTAGAGTATTTTTTTACAAAAAGTTAAAGTTATTTGTATTTTTATAAAAATATTTGATTTATGATTTCTGTATTTTTTTTAATTAAAATCTTTAGCTTTTAAAAGAGGGAAGTCATATTCTGATGTTACATGATAGGAGAACTTTTTCCTACATAAATTCATTTTCCGTGCCAATTAATTTTTCTTTTCTTTTTTATTATAAAATATGGGATCCATATTTAACTTATCTCTATTTTTTCTCTCTCCTATTTTCTTACAACATGAGAAAACATAAGTCGTTTAAAAAAAATTGATTTTTTTGTGATTTTTGTTTTTTTAAGCCAGACATCCGAATGAACTTAAATGAGAATTTTTTTTAAATAAAATAACTTTTGAAGAAAAAAAATCCATCAAAATGGGCCTTAAAAATTCTTCCATTGACGAGTGCATTGTAATAAACTAACAATAAAAACAAAAAAGAAAAATAAAGAAAATAGTTGAAACGTTGTGAATGATTGATACAAGGGGAAAAGAATTCTCATGTTATGAGAGAATTATTTCTCTTATTAGTGATACATCAAAATATGTGTAACAACTGTTTTTTTTTTTAATTGGAGGTGGGACACATGCTCTCATCTCTATAGTAAGAGAAAGAATTCTACTACTACATGAGACAAGAGAGACCCTTGAAACAATGTATCATTAATAAGTAACTAAATGGTTTACTTGGTAGTGTACCCTTGGTAATACGCTCCTAATGAATGATTTATTAACGAAAACACCCTCATTAAATCATATAAGTTATTTTTATTTTTAACTATACATACATAATTTAGTGTTTATGTTTTTTATTTTCTACAATAAAATATTTTAAGATCCTATATATGCTAAATTGAAGAATTATCCATGATTTTTTTTTTTTGTTACAATCCATGATTTTTTTTCTTGATAATATTTTTGCTTAGTTTTTGCTCGCAGACCCACCGAAGACAAGATACACAAATACAAAGAGAGGACAAGGGTTCGCCTTGGATTTTGCTAAAATAAAAGGCAAAGCAGAAGAAAACCTTTGTACAAACAAAAACATCAATTTCCAAAAGGAAAAAAAAAAACATATAAGAGAGGAAATATAAATGAGGTTATAATTTTAATAAATGGGAAATTTTATTAATTTTTTAATAAAAAATAAAAAGTGATTAACTTATTTTTACTATTATTAAGATTATTTACTAGTTTTCTTATTTCATTTGCAAACTCTAAAAAAAATGATTGTTCTCTTTGTAATGAAAGAACGTGAGTTATTAGAAAAAACACAAAAGAATGGTTTCTTATTTCATTTGCAAACTCTAAAATGATAGTTAGTAAAAAGAACGAAGGAAAAAACACAAAAGAATGGTGACAGCTGGATGGCTCATTCTATAGTTGCTTTCTTACCCAATTTTCAAATATTCTACAGCAGCTTTCAGCAACCCAATTTTAATCTATCATTTTTTTTTTTTTTTGGGTAAAAGAATAATCTATCATTCAAATTGTGCCCTGGCCAACGTGTTTCTTACCTCCCATCCAGTACAAAAATTAATTCCCGTGAATATGCACTCCCTCCGCTTATTTTATTTCCCCCCATAAATAATATTAAAATTAGAGAAAAATTATATTTACAAATTTTTCTCTCTTATAATTTCTTTCCACCGCTTTGTTATTATTGAATTAAAATTAAATTAATGACTCTTATTTAATATAATTTTATAATTATTGATTTGATTTTGATCTAGTAGTAATAAAAATAGTTGTAAGAGATTGTAAATATAATTTCTTTTTTCAAATTATTTGCATTGATACAATATAAGGTTTATTTACAATAAGGGAGGAAAAGAAAATAAACAGATACACTAAAAATGAAATAAAGAAAATTAGAGAGAATTAAGTTGACACTTTTTTTGATATCGTCTAATGAAAATGTAAGTATATGCCCATTTCTTTATTTAATTTCATCAAAAACAAAAACACATGTAAATATATAATGAAATTTACAAGATTATGTTCTCTTACATTTCTTTTTCTTTCTTTCTATTCAGGAGCTAGGAAGAGAATAAAAAAAACGAGGCATATAAAAATATCATTCCTCAATTGTTTTTTATCCCATGCATATATACATTTTATTTTTAATCCATATACCCTTTCTTTATGCACATATACATATTAAATATCCAACTATTAGATTCGTTGGATTACGATTACTATTTTATTAACTTTAATATAAATATTTGGAATATCTTATGTTTTTTTGCAAAATTTATGAATATTATTTAGATTCATTTTTTGTTAAATTATTGAATATTAAATATAATATACACTACATAAATTAAAAATATTATTTAATATCAAAACGTGTCCTAACGTGTCGACTTATTTTCTAGAATTAACATGTCCGTGTCACCAAAGGATATCAAACAAAGCATAAAATATAAATCATACAGATTGTATATAAAAACTTTATTGTTTCTTTGATCATTGATCATAAAATTATCTCCATTTACTTTAAATTGATGTCGTTTTGAAGTTAAAAAAATTATAATTACAAAAGTTAATATGATTCCAAAATAAATTAGAATTAAAAATAACTTTTTTTCAACTTTAAAACAATATCGTTTTGAACTCAATAAAAATAAGTTATAGCCAATAAGTAACAACATTAAATCCACAAATATATATATATATATATATATATATATATATAATAATATAAACATCTTGAATGTAGGAGTTTAGAATAATAAAAAAAGTTCTTTAAAAAAATAAGAATATTAAAGGATATTGTTAGATATACAATTATTGACCCTCCAACTGTTCGCGGTTTGAATTGGATCGGTTTTGGAAGTAAAAATATCTGATCTAATCCCTTCGGTTTAATCATGTAATCATCTATTCGGTTTATGGAAAAATGACATTAATTAAATAAATAAAACAGATAAATGGCTTGCAACTTCTATGTCAAGAATAAATTTATATACATTTACCATTTTACATTTTTAACTATATTGATTATTAAAAATTTAACTTATAACAATATTTTATAATTTTTAATTTTGACACAAATGACACGCTTTGTAAATTAGTCCAAGTATGACAAGTTATGATCTAAAAAAGAGTATTTGTTTGGATCACTTGACAACCGAGCTTCTAAGTGTTTATTTAAGTCAGTTTGACACACAGCTTTTAAGGGTTTATTTAAATCAGGGTTTCAAATTCTGACACAAGCAAATTATTGAAATTTTTTTGGAGCCATAGGATATGTCTCTCTTCTGAATGGAGAATTAGTCTCATCCTTTTTTCGGTGCCGAAGCTCAATGCATCTGTTGTTCCAATGAGGGGTAACATGGCCTTCAGGGTCGTGCTCCGAAGACAAGGTGACCCAAGAAGGTTGAATGTGAATACCTCTAAGTTATATAAAAAAAGAGTATTTTAATTAGAACTAATCTTCTCTCATTTTCAAACTGAAAAATTAATAAAATTATGTTAGTTTTATAACATATTTGTGATTTTTTTTTAAAGATTTCATCATGGTCCCAACAAGACAATTGAATTTATTATTATCTAGTTTAACAAATGAGACCCAAATGGCAAATTAAAATACAGGAGAGTTAAATAATAGAAACACCAGAAGGGAATTACAAAACAAATTAGGCAATTGAAAGAGAGAGGCTCTCGTTAATGTTAAACAGCTTCTGCATTCAATTAGATGCACCTTGAAAAAAAGAAAAAAGAAAAAGAAAAAATAACTCCCTGGTTCCGGAAAAGGGGAATAAAACGAAGAAAACTAGAAAAGCGAGTATTGTTGAAATAGGGACAAGGGCAATGCACACTAATTTTGTTTCAGATGAGTTGTCTTTGTAACCAGCTTTGGTTGTAGATACTGTAGACAACAATATGGCATATTTCAACACAAAAAGTAAAAGTGAGAAAAGACAATGATGGTCTCGCATGGGTTATTGCACATAGGACAGCACACACCATTGATAGCTTGCTTCTCTTCAGTTTGTGGACATTTGAATTGAATCCTTGAAGTCCACACTTTTGACCTCTTTCGGTGTCGAAGTCATAATAATGTAAGACAATGAAATACCTCTGAATCCAAAAAACGTCATCATTTTTTCTTTAAAAAATATTCATGAATAACAAAATTTTCTGATTATTTCTTATATTAATTAATGATATCTTAATAATTAATTAATAAGATATGTAAAGTAGAGTTGACAGAGTACGAGTTTGTTTTATATTTATTTTTATAAAAAAGTAGCAACCTATTATCGAAAGATAAAAATCATTATCTAATCTCTGTACAGTATTTACATGTATAATAATAATATAAAATTTCGGTTTGCGAATTCTCCATTTTATTATGGATTAATCACCTGATGAAATCTTTTGGAATTTTGGTATAATAGAAGTTTAAAACTAATAAAAGACGGTTTAAATAAAGGGAAAAATATTTCTCCATTCACCAGAGATAAAGTTATTTTCAATGAGCTCAAAATAATATCGTTTTATGTTATAAAATTAAAAAATTACAATGATAAATACTAATATGAATAGTAATATAGAAGTCCCACATCGAGTATATCTGTTTGTATATAGTAATATAGAAGTCCCACATCGAGTATATCTGTTTGTATTTTCTTTCCTTTAAGTTATATAATAGACTCCGCTGTGTAGTTGATGTACACAGTATTATTTTCAAATGTTCCTCTCTTCTCTTTCGATATTCAACATGGTATCAAGAGCCTAAGGAACGTTTGAATTTTTTTTTTCGGTGAACCCATTGTTCATCATAGTTTACAAATTTTTTTTTTCCCCGGAACTGTCTCGTTGTCAGTTTCCGGGTGATTGTGGAGGCGCGTGCAGACTCCGTTCCGGCCACAGCTGGTTGCGATTTTTTCGTCTTGCTGAGACGATTCTGGATCCGGTCTTATTTTTCTGATCCCTCTTCTTTCGGTTAGTTGTGTGATCAGTCTTTTTGGATTTTTTTTTTTTTTCCTCTACTCTTGATTATGGACTCTCCCGTCTCCAATGTTTCTGGGTCTCTGGCTGGTAATAAGTCTGAGAAGCAACCATCAGGTCCTACTACATCTATTGCTCCCACTGGTAATTCTTTTGTTGGAATCTCTCAGTTGCACTCTATAGGCCCTTGGACTCTTGATTCTGGGGCTTCTGATCACATTTCTGGTAATAAGTCCTTATTCACTTCCCTTTGTACTACTGGTTCTTTTCCCACTATTACTATGGCCAATGGGTCTCTGGTCCAATCACGGGGTATTGGCACGGTTCTTCTTTTACCTAATTTATCTCTGGATCATGTTCTCTATGTTCCAGATTCTCCTTTTAACTTACTTTCTATTAGTCGTTTGACAAAATCCATTGACTGTGTTGTTTCTTTTACTAAAACCTCTGTCATCTTTCAGGATCGGAGTTCGGGGAAGGAGATTATCAGAGGATGTGAGTCTCAAGGCCTCTATCAACTATTTCCATCTTATTCAGCCTGCTCCACTGTGGACTCTCCTCTTACTATACATGCTCGTCTGGGCCATCCTAGTCTTACAAAGCTTCAGAAGATGGTTCCACATTTATCGTCTCTTTCTAAATTAAATTGTGAGTCTTGTCAGTATGGGAAACATACTCGTAGTACGTTCCCAAGTCGTCTTAGCCGTCAAGCTGTTTCTCCTTTTTCTGTGGTCCACTCTGATATTTGGGGACCAAGTCGTCATTCTTCTACTTTAGGGTTTAAGTATTTTGTTACTTTTATTGATGATTATTCCAGGTGTACTTGGTTATTTTTAATGAAAAATCGGTCTGAGTTGTTTTCTATTTTTCAGTTATTTTACAATGAAATCAAAACTCAATTTGGTATTCCTATTCGTACTTTTCGTAGTGATAATGCATGTGAGTACTTATCTCATCAATTTCAACAATTCTTTTCATCTCATGGCATTCTCCATCAAACATCTTGCCCTTATACACCTCAACAAAATGGTGTAGCCGAGCGCAAGAATCGCCATCTGGTTGAAACCACTCGTGCCTTGTTAATTGATGGTAATGTTCCATACACATTCTGGGGTGATGCTATACTTACTGCATGCTATCTCATTAATCGCATGCCATCATCTGTTCTCAATCATAAGGTACCTCACTCTATTTTATTTCCCCATCAAACTTTATATCCTTTAACTCCACATGTGTTTGGTTCTACGTGTTTTGTTCATCATCTTGGTCTAGGTTTGGATAAATTAGCTCCCAAGTCTCATAAATGTGTTTTTCTGGGTTATCCTCGGTCTCAGAAGGGTTACCGTTGCTACTCTCCCACTTTACGTCGATACTTTATCTCGGCGGATGTCTCCTTTTTTGAATCAGTTCCCTTTTTTGGATCCTCTACTACTCCTGTGGATACTGATTCTGTACAGCCATCCTTCCCAAGTGACCTTCTTTACCTTCCGTCTTTACCCATCCATGTTTCTGACTCTCCTTCTATCACCTCTTCTGCTGATGAGATCGAGCCTAATTCGTCAGATGTATCCGTGGACTCACATTCAACTGCATCTCCTCCCACGGCTTCGGTCCCACCTTCGGATAGTGACCTTCCCATTGCTCTTCGTAAGGGTACTCGTGATACTCGCCCTCCGGCCAGGTATGCAGTCAATCTCAGTTATCATCGTCTTTCTCCATCATATTTTGCTTGCCTTTCCTCTTTGTCCTCTGTATCTGTCCCTAAGACTACAGGTGATGCACTTTCACATTCGGGATGGAGACAAGCTATGATTGATGAAATGAGTGCTCTTCATCATAATGGCACATGGGATCTGGTACCTCTTCCTTCTGGAAAATCTGTGGTTGGTTGCCGATGGATTTATGCTGTTAAGGTTGGACCTGATGGTCAAGTGGATCGTCTTAAAGCTCGCTTGGTGGCGAAGGGTTTCACTCAGGTCTTTGGCTTGGATTTTATTGATACTTTTTCTCCTGTGGCGAAAATGTCTACTGTTCGCCTTTTTATTGCCATGGCTGCTATTCGCCATTGGCCTCTCTACCAACTGGATATCAAGAATGCTTTTCTTCATGGTGATCTTGAGGAAGAAATTTATATGGAGCAACCTCCTGGATTTGTTGCTCAGGGGGAGTCAGGACTTGTTTGTCGTCTTCGTAAGTCTCTCTATGGCCTCAAACAATCTCCAAGAGCTTGGTTTGGTAAATTTAGCAGTGTTGTTCAACAATTTGGCATGACTCGGAGTGCAGCTGATCATTCTCTCTTTTTTCGTCATTCTGCTTCTGGTTCTATTTATCTGGTGGTATATGTGGATGACATTGTCATCACAGGCAGTGATCAACATGGGATCACTCGATTGAAACAACACTTATGTCATCATTTTCAGACTAAGGATCTTGGGAAACTTCGATACTTCTTAGGAATCGAGGTGGCCCAATCTAAATCTGGTGTTGTGATATCTCAGAGGAAATATGCTCTGGATATTCTTGAAGAAACTGCTCTGTTAAATTCAAAATCTATTGAAACTCCTATGGATCCAAGTATCAAGCTTCTACCAAATCAGGGGGAGCCCTTTTCAGATCCTGAGCAGTATAGAAGATTGGTTGGAAAATTGAACTACCTCACAGTCACTCGGCCTGATATTTCCTTTGCAGTTAGTGTTGTCAGTCAATTTCTCAATTCTCCATGTCAAGAACATTGGAATGCAGTCATTCGTATTCTTAAGTATATCAAGGCATCTCCAGGAAAAGGCCTTGAATATGAAGATAAAGGTCATGATCAATTGGTTGGGTACTGTGATGCTGATTGGGCTGGTTGTCCAACTGATAGGAGATCTACTTCTGGGTATTGTGTCTTTGTTGGAGGCAACTTGATTTCCTGGAAAAGTAAGAAACAAAGCGTAGTTTCCAGATCAAGTGCTGAAGCAGAATACCGCTCCATGGCGACTACTACTTGCGAACTCATCTGGCTTAAACAACTTCTCAGAGAGCTTAAGTTTGGAGACACTGGACAGACAACTCTCATTTGTGATAATCAAGCAGCTCTACACATTTCATCAAATCCAGTGTTTCATGAAAGAACCAAACATATAGAAATAGATTGTCACTTTGTTCGAGAAAAGATTCTTGCTGGTGAAATTAAAACTAGCTTTGTACCCTCTAATGAGCAATTAGCAGATATGTTTACAAAATCTTTGAGGGGCCCTCGAATAGAGTTTATTTGTAACAAGCTTGGTGCATATGACCTATATGCTCCAGCTTGAGGGGGAGTGTTGTAAATGATAGTTTAGAATAGTAATATAGAAGTCCCACATCGAGTATATCTGTTTGTATATAGTAATATAGAAGTCCCACATCGAGTATATCTGTTTGTATTTTCTTTCCTTTAAGTTATATAATAGACTCCGCTGTGTAGTTGATGTACACAGTATTATTTTCAAATGTTCCTCTCTTCTCTTTCGATATTCAACAGAATCCTTGAAGTCCACACTTTTGACCTCTTTCGGTGTCAAAGTCATAATAATGTAAGACAATGAAATACCTCTGAATCCAAAAAAACGTCATGATTTTTTCTTTAAAAAATATTCATGAATAACAAAATTTTCTGATTATTTTTTATATTAATTAATGATATCTTAATAATTAATTAATAAGATATGTAAAGTAGAGTTGACAGAGTACGAGTTTGTTTTATATTTATTTTTATAAAAAAGTAGCAACCTATTATCGAAAGATAAAAATCATTATCTAATCTCTGTACAGTATTTACATGTATAATAATAATATAAAATTTCGGTTTGCAAATTCTCCATTTTATTATGGATTAATCACCTGATGAAATCTTTTGGAATTTTGGTATAATAGAAGTTTAAAACTAATAAAAGACGGTTTAAATAAAGGGAAAAATATTTCTCCATTCACCAGAGATAAAGTTATTTTCGACGAGCTCAAAATAATATCGTTTTATGTTATAAAATTAAAAAATTACAATGATAAATACTAATATAATCCTGCAATATATTACAATTACAAAAATACTTTGATTTTCGTCCCAAAACGATATCGTTTTGGACCACTGGAGATAACTTATTTCCGTTGACCGGACCTTTACCATTAAATAAAACTTTCATAAAAGGGCATTGCATTTCTTATGCCGCTAAAGATTAGGGACTTTTCATGTAGATAGAAGAAAATTGGGTCCCATCTATTTTTTGAAAAAAAATAAAAAAAAAGAGTTGGGCACAATTTACGAACTGAGAGTGATAGGAGATAACTAATTTACGGCAACATAAGAATTAATTTTGCCTTCATAAAAATGACTAAATAACAAGAGGAAGGATATTTTTACTACCAAATTTTTTTACTACTAACTTATTACCTACCTAATCACCATTAAATCAAAGAGAGAGAATGCTAAAAAAATTTTGAAAAAAGAGAAAATGTTGATCCAATGGTGATTAGATAGGTAATGAATTGGTAATAGAAGATTTTGGTAGTAAAAATATCCCTCTCAAACAAACAATACCAATATCTTTTTCACTAGATGTCTAGGAAGATGAGTCAGTCATGCTACAAATCTTAAACAGTGATTTATAAGGATACTTACTAGTTACCTACTAATTAAGAAGGGATAATCTTTTCACAAGAAAAGATTAATCTTTTAGACTCACAAAATAGAAAAAAGAGAAGAGAAAATAGATGAGAGAAAAAAAAAATATAAAATGGGTTCCACCTTTAAATTATGTGTGTAGGAGAAAAATATTTTCTCATATAACATAAGAAAATATTAACCTAATTAAGAATTGTTGGCGGAATTGAATAAAAAACTGAAATTGATGCAACAAAAACTTATCATTTAAGAAATAGATATAAATTTTTCTTTGTTCAAGATCATGTGAAAATTTGAAACCAGAGAAGTTATTCCCACCAATTAGCGTGTACAAGAGAATTACAAATCCTCTATCAAGTTTTTATTTTCTTCCTTATTGTCACCACTCACTACTGTAAAGCTAAACTGTGAAATCTATCACAATAGTCGGTTTATTATTTCCTTCTGCTGTGGATTATCCTGTTCCGTCCTTTTCTCTAAAAGTAAAAAAAAAAAAAGGAAAATCAAATATGAAAAAATATTTATTTTTTACTACTTTTATTTTTATGATTTTTTTTTTGGCAAGAAAATATTTACTCCCGTTACATAAAAAAATCCTTGTGCGTATGATTGATAATAGACAATTAGGTTAATGTAAATATAAAATCAATATGATCTCTATTACATATGGATTATATGAAGAAAAATAAACTATAAAAACTGTATGAAAAAAACATACACAAGTTTTAATATATAAAAAGCTCTTATGATTGGTCATAAGTTTCACTATTTGTATTTAAAACTGATTGTGCATTTATCTTCACATAGACACTCTTATTATTTAACAACATAACATGATTCAGATTCCAAAAGTAACATTTTTATTAATTAGTACATATGCCACCTTTCCTTCCTTGGATTGATATGATATGATTGTAGAAGAAATCAAATTCACTATTCATGGATACTAAGCATCGACCTTTCACCCCTCTAGATGGACTACCTTGCCCATGTGACTAATTCATAGAAGTCATTGTGTAACAGCCTTTTCAACCGATTTCCATGACTTATCCCTACAAATATATGAAATATAGATTTGTATTCACTATTCTCATCACCTTTGTTTTCTATTGTTCTGATCATATTTTTTTTGTTTTTCTAGCCAGAAGAAGGTAGAGGTGGCCCCACAAATTGGGCCCAAGAATACGGATAAATCTTTGGTACTACTGTTGTACTAGAGATTGAGTGCATCTCACCATTAAAATTATTATATGTCAGTCAAAATTATCTTTAGTCTGCCAAATTTTCTCTCTCTACTCTCATGTGTAATGTTTTCATTGATGGGATGCACTGAATACAGGTACAGCAGTAGTACCAAAGTTGAGCTCCAAGAATACCTCGAACCCCATGGTTCTAGAGAGAATTTATTGTGGGGCGGGACCACCATTTTTTAGGTGGTCCCTTAGTGTAAATGAGAGGGTAAAATTGGAAAAGAAGAAAAATAGCAAGGGTAAAAAAGGAAAGAAAAAATTAGTGTTGTGAGAGGGAGCACCAAATTATTGGGTGGTCCTGGAGTATAGAAAATATTTCTCATGGTTCTATGCTGGCATTTCACCCGTACATATATGAATTTAACTTACAATCCATGGTATAATACGATTAGATTTGGAGAAATAATTTATCATAAGAAGCTCCTTTCGGGTGGCGGAGCCATGTATAACGTGGGTGTGATCTCAGTCTGAACTAAATTTTAACAAGTTATATTTATTATATATAATTATATAATTAATTATAATTTGATCCGGATTAAAATTGTAATTTGGACTGGGCTACAATTTATAATTTGACCATATGTAAAACTTAAAATATTTTTGGTGAAAGATTTAGATAAGTTGTATTAGATTATGTGTCTAATATTCACTTGTATTAAAAAAATAAATTATTTTTAGTAAAATTAAAAAATATTTAACAAAATTATAACTCCTCTTAATGCTGTTTGTCCAGGTGTTTTGTATTTAATTAAATTTAAATATATTATGATATGAACCAACTAAAATTAAGAAAAATAAATATACATATAATTTTTTTAACCTGGACTTAAATTGGAGTCCGGCTCCGCGAGTGCTTTCGAATTTGAATAAAGAGCCCAGATGAGATCATCACACATTAAATAATATGGGGTACTTCAACATTGATTACACAATGAAAGAATAGGGGAAATCTGGGAGTATAAATTGGTTGGAATGTAAGTGGCCCCCTGTACTGATCATAAGAGAATAGAGTCTGATTTGGGAACAGAATTGAAGGGACGAGGACAGTTTCAATTACCAAGTTGCCAGGAGATACACATTCCGTGCGTGATTGTTATGATGGTGGGAGGACCCTTTCTCTATCCTCTGCTGGCAGCCTGGCAATGGCATTGGCACAACTTTGCACACGGCACGGGGAAGCAAAATACTAATTACAAATGCTATTGTGCAAATGCAAATGCAAAGGCAGGGTTGGTCATATACACGTACACAGGATGAGTACGTGGAAGGACATATTTGAACTTGAAATTTGTATAATATACGGGCTTATTTCACCATGTGTTATAACTTTCTTTTTATTTTATTAGAAACATGAGGTGGTAAGGATGGATATGGAAGTCCTAATAACTTAGTCTAAAAATTCTCACAAAAATATATTCTCCCAAAAATTTAAACTTAGGTGGTGAATTGATAAATGATTTAAATCTACCTCTCAGCATAGCTGGAGTGGTGCTGGTGGTGTTTAAACTGTTTATTAGGTGTCCAATCTTATAATGCCAAGCCCTGCTACTACTCAGGACTCAGGAGGTGAAGAGAGTTAGTTCCCTAAATACAGATGTGCCTTCTCATCTCCCATTAATTGTGATATATCGGTTCTTTTTTTCTTTTGGATAAAGTACATATATTCTTCGGTAATTTTGTTCGAGACAAAAATATCCATATCATGGTGGGATTAGCTATTCCAAAGAAATTTTTTTACATTTATAAAAATTTAAACTTAAGATCTTACTTAACATGTATCACTTGAACTAAATCCCTTAGTATATATGCGAATTTGTGTAACCAAGATTGTAGGAGAAGAATTTTGGTGCTGCTGGAACACCATTAATTCAGTGATTCGGACAAATTAAAATCACACGATGACTAAGGAGAAATGAGAGAGAAGAAGAAAATTATTTTTTTATACAAGTATCGGCCGGTTAATAAAAAGAGCACGTAGGGCTGAGCACTAAATTATTTTCCAGATTATAGATGTGTTCCAACTATTGTGGGCTCCAGCCCGGCCCTCCTTTTACTTTTCTTTCTTCAAAACTCGAAGAAGTCTACTTAGAAGTCTACAGTTTGATTCTATGAGCTTTAAGTCTATTTCGGAGTCCAAGCTAATAAAAAGTTTGGCAAATGGGAAGTCCATAAAAATTGATGTTCCTGCAGTGTTTTTTATTTTGTCATGGAATATAAAATACACATTTTTGGTAAACTAAACTAAACGAGGGAGTGTAAGCCCGTATAGATTTACCCATTTTTTGAGATTGAAATTAGGGGTGCGTAAAATAACCAAAAAATTGAACCGAGCCATGAACCGAACCCGAACCGCTCTTAAAATAATCGATTTTTAAAAACCGGTTCATGAACCGAACCGATTTTAGAATCAGTTTAAGAACCAAATCATTTTGGACCGAACCGAACCATTTCCGAACCGTTTTCAAACCAAACCAAATTGATTTTTATAACTTTATTTTAAAAAAATTTAATTTTTTTTTCTTTTCAAAAGAAGTTCGACCCGAACCGGTTCCGAATCGAACCAATCTGTTTCCAAACCGAACCGAATCAGTTTTGAACCGAACCACTTTCGAACCAAACCATTTAAACCAATTCGATTCGATTCGATTTTTCAAAAAATCCGATTCGGTTCGACCCATGTATATCCCTAGTTGAAATGTGATTGGGTGGATTGAATGTAGTTTCTCTTTTTGTCATAATGAATCTGGTTAAAAGAGGCAGCTAACAATGTGACATGAGCGGACTATGAAATGCAAATTGGACCCCTTGCTCTTATATATTTTCTCTCAGTTGACAAATCGAATACCTTTTTTCACATTTGGACCAGTAAATTGGTTGAGCTTCAGCCCTTAAACCAAACAACAATTGCCTTCGGCCCACTAGAGTGATTTTGTGCACATTTGATGGGTGTGCGTGCGTACAACAGCTTGTTTTGGTCTCAATTTTTTATTTTATTTTTCGTTTTATTAAAAAGATATAGTAAAATATACTATGATAATAATTTCATTTGTTCGTAAGAAGTAGATTATTTAATTTTTTACACGTGTATTTATCATTTATAATATAATTAGTTATGATAAAAATGTAAAGTAATAGTAGAGCATTACTCATAGATAAAGATATTTACAAATGTTATATATTATCAATTGAAAGATTTTAATAAGGCATTAAGTGAACACACAACTTCTTATATTCAACATAATGAAACAAAAAATTCCCACAAGTTCTTTAATATTGATGAATATTCACAATTATTAAAAAATTCATATTTTCAAAATTTGTGAGAGAAAAAATTCAATTCAAAAGTAATTTTGTGCACGCTTATTGTACTAAAACATCCGAAATTAAAGAATTTAGATACATTACAAACTTATGCAGAGGATTGATAAAAATGAAACTCATGCAACATTTAGAACCTAATAGCTTTCGGCTCCACCTAAGAATATTGTCTTACTCCTCCCTAGTCGGTAGATCACTACAAAAAAAACACAGCCCATTGCCACATAGTTTTAACCATATTTATTGCATGTTGAGAAAAATATGAATATACCCCTAATTAGCTACACCATTTTCTAAATGTAGTGGAACTATTTTTAAGTTCTTTTAATTATTTTTTTTATAGAAAACATTTTTCCTTCTTATTTACTCCTCTATCTATTTTCGAGTTCTAAATGTAGCGACATCATTTTTTAGATAAACCCTGAAGTTTAGCTAACTCGGTTCCTTTCTTATAAACCCTGAAGTTTAGCTAACTCAGTTCGACTTTAGGACACGTTTTGATATTAAATAATATTTTTAATCGTAGTATATATTATATTTAATATTCAATAATTTAACAAAAAAATGAATCTAAACCTATAATATTCATAAATTTTGTAACATATCCTATTTATTTATCATGCATTATGCTTGCAATTGAGCTTCAAATATTGGAGTTCTCATTGCTACGGTGACTTTTATGATCTGCATGGTATATATAGATCTTTAAATGTTACAGTATTTTGTTCTCATTCTTCTTCTTTTTTGTGTGTTTCTGTGAATTTTGAGAGAAATCTAGTGTCGATTCCTAATTTGCTCACTTCACTCTCTCTTATTACCAAGAAAATCTCATATTCAGGTACTTTCTCTCTCTCGTGCTCTCTTTCTCTCTCGTTATATGTGGCTATTAGTTTCTCTTTCTCTATTTTTTCTTTCTCTGTATTAGTTTCTCTTTCTCCGTTATTCATTTCTCTGTATTCGTGCATTTCTCTTTCTCTGTTATTCTTTTCTCGATTTTGAATTGCGTACTTGTGTTCGATAAATTGCCTGAACCACTCACTTTTGTTTGTGTTCGATATTTTGCTTTTTTTGGTAATCCTACATTATGAATATCTCCTCATGACTATGTTGATTGCAAAGATCCTATCATCTATCTTATTTTTATTTGATCGTTATCATGTTTTTATTTTTAACCGCGTGGGGTTTCTAACTTTGTAATGTTTTAATAAAATAAATTAAACATAAACTAGTTTTGATCTTCAAAACCAAACTACAAAAAATCTCATTTCTGTACAAATATGAATTGATCAAGAAAAATAATAAAAAAAAAGTTAACAGCCAACAAGAAAAATGCCTCTCTCTCCAACAACCATGAACCATTGTGCCACCATCGTCGGAATCACTGCCGGAGTTTCACCCTCCAACCACTGCAAGTCACGACTGCCTCACCTAACATCCCACATTTCTAACTTGTTTTAGGTTTTTTTTGTCACTTGGGAGATAGCACTATTCTGTTGTTGTCTTTTATAAAGAACATGCGATGATTGTTAGAAATTAAGGATGAGTAATACGTAATTAAGTTTCATATTTAGAAATAGGTCAAGTAACATAAAAGTAAAAAGGACCCGTAAACTTTAATTCTTAATTCTTAAATCTTAAAGTTTGTGGTTTGTTCTTGAACCAATTAAAGAGCCAATCAGCTCTGGACAATGGGTCTTATCTAGTATCAGGTAAACCTTCTGTAAATAAAGGTTTGAACATAACATGTATGCTTTCTTGAAATCCTACCCTTATTGTTAATCACACAGCTTTTTTGGCTTTTAGTCTCTTGTCTATGGACACACATCTTTTTTGGCTTCTAGTGCCTTGTTTATGCATCATGATCTGTTATCATTTGCGGTTGTCTCTTCCATAGACACAACTAGTTCACAAATCCAATAGCAACCTTAATCCACTAGGATTAATGGGGTTTAGATGTAGAATTGGGCTGGCTTGTTTGGGTTATTGTACATGTTCACTATATAGCTTTGTAGACCTGATTCATGTTTTAAGAAAAGTAACAATAGGGTAACACATAGGTAACCAAAAAAGAATAGGACTAACAGTTCCCTGGAACAAAATGAAACAAACAATGAAATATAGTTCCAAGAATAGGAACAATTTGAATTAAGAAAAAATAGACATTTGGACACCTTTAAATACTCCTACATTGCCCTAAGATGCCTGGCAATAGTATTGATGTTTACTTGCAGCCCCTAGTTGCAAAATTACAAAAATTATGGAATGGTGTAGATGCTTATGATTTCTCTATTGATGAAATGTTTCAAATACATGCTTTATTGTTTTGTACCATAAGTGACTTTCCAGGTCTTAACAACTTATCTGGTTGGAACACACATACATTGCTTGCTTTCCCATCATGTAATTTTAACATAGAATCTAAAAGGCTGGAGTTTGGTAGAAAAAATTGTTTTATAGGGCATCATCGGTATTTACCACGTAATCATAAGTGCAGGTGCAATAAACATTCCTTTGATGGTTCTATTGAACTTAGGCCTGCTCCTATTCCACCATCAGGTTCAGACATGTTAAGACAAATTGAAGTGAGTCACAAAAGGACCGGGGATGAGGGTACAAGTGAGGTTGGCCCACAACAATGAGAAAAAAAGAATATCTTTTGGGTTCTACCTTATTAAGAGCATAATCTCATTCGTCATTGCCTTGATATGATGCACATAGAAACAAAAGTTTATGACAATATATTGTTCACAGTGCTTGATGACAAAAGTAGAACAAAAGATAATTTTCAAGCTCGAAAAGACTTACAGGAAATGAGAATTAGAGAAAATCTTCATTCGTATCCTAATTCCTTTAAGTTTCCTCCATCATGCTTTAAAATGAAAATTTTGAAGAAAGATATCTTCCTAAAAGTTCTTCAGAATGTGATTTTTCCATATAGTTACTCATCAAACATTTCTAGATACATTGACATTAAGAAACACAAAATCTCTAGTTTAAAGAGTCATGATTCACACATTCTGATGGAGCACCTTTTGCCAATTTCCTTTAGAAGAACTCTTCCTAAAGAGGTTACTTCAGTTTTTATTGAGCTTTGTAACCACTTTAAAGAAGAATCAAGCAAAGTTTTAGATGTCAAGTATTTAAAAAAACTACAATAACAAATTGCTTTGACCCTTTGCCACATGGAGATGATATTCCCTCTATCATTTTTCACCATTATGGTTCATTTGGTTATTCATCTTGGAAAGCAAGCAATGATTTCTGGTCCAGTACAATACAGATGGATGTACCCCATTAAAAGGTATATTCTTTTGTATGTCAAATTGTTGTTATATTTATATGACTTGTTTCCTTTTATTGTTTGGACCCTTGGCTATTTAAAATCATATGTTCGTAACAAAGTCGCACCAGAAGTTTGTATATATGAAAGGTACTTAATGGAGGAGTGTCTCACATTTTGTTCAAGATATTTAGAGGATGATGTCATCGAAATGAGGTTTAATCGACCAAGACGCAATATTGATGACAATGAACTTAATGCTAGTAATGAATCAACTATTTTGTTGAATTTATTTCCTACATCAGGCAAACCTATTGGTGCGATCAAGGTTTTTTCCCTACAACCCTTGTAGAAGATGCAAGCTCACCACTATATATTAACTAATTGTGAACTAGTTGATACATTTCGCAAGTAAGTTATATGACCTTATTCTTATTTGTTACAAACTCACCACATGTAATAACTTAAAACTTCTTCAGCTAGGAAGTGTAGAGCTGAAATTACAAGGATGCATCGTGCCAAAAAAAACTCCTCCAAATTATGGAAGATTACATACATAATCATTTTCATGAGTGGTTTAGAGAATATGTAAGACTATATATATTTAATTTCACTTAATTTTTTTATCATATAAGCTCTACATAATTATCCTAATACCTTTCAAAAAATAATAGGTTGCAAGAAAGGATGATCCTGATATTACAACTGAAATTGAATGGCTTGTAAAAGGGCCAAATAATATTGCAAGGAGATTTGATGGGTATAATATTCATGGTTTTAAGTTTCGTACAGAGAGGAGGGAACAATGATTGTGTACACAGAATAGTGGAGTTGCTATGTCTGCCATTACTAAGAGATTTTCAAGTAGTAGGGAACCTATTGAAAGATCAATTGATGTTATGTACTATGGAAAATTGGTTGACATCATAGAGTTAGATTATTATGGTAAGCTATGGGTTATGCTATTCAAATGTATTTAGGTCGACACTGCACCTAACAAGGGAATCAAGATAGATCAATTTGGGATAACAAGTGTAAACTTTTCTTGCTTGATACACATAGGTGCACATAAAACAGATAAACCATTTATCCTTGCAGCTGAAGCTAGAATGGTATATTATGGTGATGATCCAATTGATCAAGATTGGTGTTGTGTTTGTCATTGAAACCTCAAGACATATATGATATGGGAGATGTGAACTTAGTGGACTTGGAAGAGCCGTTGATGGAGGACATACCTTTCTGTGAACAACATTTAGAGAATATTGAAGAATTACAATTAGTTTGGGATGATGTCAATGAACAAGAGCAAAATGCACCAAATTATAATGAAGATCATAATAGTTATAGTGATGGAGATGAAGGAAGAATGTTAGACTAGTTTAATATTTTATGTTATGTACTAAGTAAATTTACTCTATTGTGAATTTTAATATTTCCAACAAACCTTTTAGTATGTATTTTGGCTTCTTATTTAGTATTTGTTTCCTACACATCATTTCATAATTTAGTACAAATTATCATGAAGATTGTAATAGTAAACTTACTGTGTTGTGAATGTTAGTACTATATTTTTTACAAATCATTTAGGATGTATTTTGGTTTATATTTAGTTTCATGTGTTAGCAAATTCTACAAGAAATTGGTTCAAATGAGGCAAAAGCGAAATAATTCAGCAAAAGAAATGTTATAGAAATTACAAGGGCAACATAGTGACAATCATAGCGAAAGCTCCCAAGGTCCGCAACAACAAATTAACGATAATCATCCAGATGCCCATTCAACAAATGTCAACAAGACCACTTCATCTAATGATGAAGAATTAGACTCTTCTATAAACCCAAATGAAACGCAATCACAAACGAAAGAGGAGCCCTTGGTTGTCAAGATTAGAGGTAATATCTCTAGGAAAATTTAAATTCTATTTACACATGTCAACATTAATTTAAGTAAGAAATACTCAATTCACACATGAGTAGTGGGTTTTAGATTTAACTTTGATAAACTAACTTTGCTTTGTGTACATAATTATAGATCTCTTCAGGATAAATTTTAACTCAAAAAAATGCAAGCAAATTATATTTGGCATTTAGAAAAAATAAAAAAGTTATTGTTGAACTCAATGGTAATGGAGAAGGTAATGACAATGGTGCAAACTTACTTCTGAGGTTTCTTGGTAAGCTTGCTTAAACTCAACAATTTGTCCAATTTCAGTTGGAAAATGGAATCGGATGCTAGAAGACAATAGTCACCAGCAATGGAATTATATTTAGGTAATTATCTAAATTTCCAACAATTTATTTTATTTTATTATCTCTCGTCATTAAAGATTGATTTATGCATATGCTATTTGAAGGAAAATTTTGAGTTTGATTATGCTGTTGGCATCAAATAGGCTATGAGCACCTTAAGGGAAAGATGGAAGGCCCATAAATATAGGTTAAGGTGTCAGAATTTTTATCTTAATAAAAGTGAGGAGGTTATACTTGCTAATCCTCCTCAAGGAGTTAATTGTGTTGATTGGAATGCTTTTGTGCATCACTATAACGATGATAAGATGAAGGTAAGCATACTTTATATGAAATTCTTTTACTTTGTCCATAACTTGAAAAAATTGGTATATTATGATTATCATATTTAAAAACTATAGGCACGAAGTATACAAAACACACAAAGTCGTAAGAAGCTTAAAGTCTCACATGCTGATGGTAGTAAGAGCAATGCAAGGAGAGGCCGTGAAATGGTAAATTATTTCAGCTTATTAGCTTATTGTAGAAAATTAGTTGTGTTCCATATGCCAATTATTTGTTCATTTATTCTTTATCAATGACATCAAGAGTTACAATTGGGAAGACCTATATGTCGAGATTAGGTTATTTTATCAACTTTGCTGAAGAACGACGAAAGCTACGTAAATGAAGAAGGAAAGACTTTAGCTGTAAGTAAAGAATAATACAATAAATTCTCTCTCTCTCTCTATATATATATATATATATATATATATATATATATATATATGTGGTATATATATATATATATGTATATATATATATATATGTGTGTATATATATATATATATATATATATATAAGGGTGTATATATATATATATATATGATATATATATATATATATGTATATATATATATGTATATATATATATAAATAAATAAAATTACAAAAACACCCTTCATTAATTCACATAAAATTACATAAACACCCTGGTGTCATTAATCAAAACGAGTCGTTGATTTTTTTTTATCTAACGACTCTTAGATAAACTGTCAAACTTCAAATTTGACACCTGTGTCAAATGTTTTTCCTCATATATATATATATATATATATAAATCAGTTTCTCTATTTTGTTGTATAAGAAAGTGAGGTCCATGATGTTATATTGAAGAATCCTATTGTTCATGTTTTCCCATTTAGTTTCTAAGCATGCATATATTTTTTTAAATGATGCATATTTACTGAAAGATTTTTTTATCAACAATTAATGTGTGTAACATAAAATGGAAAAAAGAAGAGGGTCAATAGGCTTTTATTGATTGTTCTTCTTGAATGACAACACAATGTACCTGTTAGTTAACAAAAAAAATATTTTGTTAGTAGTAGTATTAATGAAGTACTTCGTCGGCACATGAATATACCTGTTGAAGGTCATGGACTACAATGGGATACCAACATTATTATATATATACTTGTCTACAATTTTTGGAAATTCATATTTACCAAAACCATAAGATTTTTCCAACCTTTCTCGTGAGGAGGCAAACCCCTACCTTCACCACTACTCGATCACATTAATAATTTTCCTTCGTTAACCTCAAATGTCACTCTATTCGCTTCTCTGGATTCCCATTTTTTTGTTTACACTCAAATTTATTAGTTGACCTTTGATCCTCTTAAGTCTTAAGCTTTCTTTTCATCTTCCTAATTCACATAGGCATTGCTTAGATTTAACTAAGGTTTCCTTTCTGTTAATTATGTTTTCTCTTGCTTTGTGGCATCATCTTTATGTAACACATGTTTCACATGTATATTCCTGCAAACCAAGCTTGTGTTATTTGAATCATGAACCTATGTTTAATTAAGCTTGCTACTTCCCCGTATTTAACATTTTAGGTATAAACATAGGTGACGGGTTTATGACAAATCCAATAGTAAATAAAAATTCTTCTTTCAAGTAGACAATTGGTTTTATATACAGTTGTTGTATACTTTTTAGCTGGCTTTATGTTCTGATCTAGATTTTATTGGGGAATCTTAATTATATAATGTTAATTTATAAATTTTGGCAGTTTAACATTATAATCATTTTTTTATTTGATGGTTTTTCACTATTTTTTAGGATAAGATATCAAACCACCTATCTCAAGATCAAGAGCGTGCTACTACTTTAAGTGTTCCATCAAATGTATTAGCTTATACTGATGATGCTATTGGAAAAGTATATGGCGTTGAGCCTTCAAGTCGGGTGTGTGGCTTAGGTGCTGGTACTTGCCCCTCCAATGTTTTTGGAATGCCTAGACGTTCTATTGTTTTTATCAATTTTGGTAGCTCAAGTCAACAATGTATGGAATACTTGAAGAAGCATGTAAAATCTTTGGAAATTAAGCTAGATGGATATGAAGAGATAAAGACTGGATATAAAGAGACCAAGGTTGCATATGAAGAGATCAAGGAGCAGCTTGTGAAAACTCAAAAGCAATTGACTTCTCTTCATAAATTTCTCCTAGATAAATTTGGAAGTGAGTTGGCTACTTTCAACCAAGATATTTTAGCCTTTGTTATAATTGGTTAGAAACTTAAATAAATCTAGATAATAACTTAGATATAAGCTCTCTAGTTTAACTAGTATATATTTTGCTTTCCCCCTATTAATGTCTAATATGAAACAACATTTTCAATTCATGTCTTGATGGACATTTTGTAATTTGTTCTCATGCATATCTTCTAAAAGGAACACAGTGATCATTTCCTCCTATTTTTTTGTTTTTGGTGCAAGTGTGATAGAGTAGATAACACTTCAAAGGACTAGGATGTGCATGGCTACATGAAAGAATATGATTTTTTTGTTCTTTAGTTAACTGAGAAGATCATTTTTTGTATAGACATTGCATGGCAAACTTCTTAATAGTTTTATTTGGCAATTATTTCCCTTATGTAATATTAGTAGAAAATTTGATTAGCTCATATGAACTTAAAACTTGGTGTCTTGTATAAATTACTCAATGATATCAATAAACAAACTTACATATCCAAAATTAAATATAAGGTTTGGAATTTGGTTCATGTTCCATCGTAATCACTATTTTGCTTTTGAGCAATTTTTAATATTATTTTTTTATAGATGTAATATTTATTAAATTTGAAATATTTTTAATTAAAAAAATTCATATATTTAGCCATAATCATGAATGTGGTAAAAAAAATTTAGACATAATTAGCCACATTTATTTATTGTGGCGAACTATACAATTTAACCACATTTATAAAGTGGTTAGATTAACAATCGGTAAAAAAAGGCTACACACTCAATCAAAATGTGGCAAAGTGAATAAAATAATGTGGCTTGAATTATTGCAACACTACTTTTAACCACAATTAATCATAATGTGGTAAAATTTATTGGCCACATTTTTTATCAATGGTTGCCACATTTTTAAATGTGGCTAAATAGTTTTTTTTTTTTTTGTAGTGAGACTAAAAACTTAAGGTAAATAAAAGGAATAAAACCCTATAAATTACATCAATACAAAGGCTAAAATTAAAGGTGAGAATGTTTCAAATAAATAGATAAAAGCTAGAAATAAAGGCGAAAAGAAAAAATTGAGTACGTAATTGGTCCATAAGTTAACCATTTCAACCCTATTATCATCTTCTTGGAAATAATTAACTTGAAGAGGCTAAACATTCCTTCTTTTTTTTGATAAATAAAAAAAAAAACACACAAAAAAAAACAACTACCGCATTAACATGCAGATACATATTAATTCAACTTAACTTCTAATTGTCTAATTCCAATCTACCGCAATAATAGAAAATCTGGCCTAAGATTTATCCTTATTTTTAAGGGAAATGGTTACCATGCAAATTCAAACCGTTATAGTCTACTAGACCGGCTCAAGCCCACAATTTATCCTTGGTCTTTAATTGACAGAAAGCCCAATAAAAAACCCTAGCCCAAGATGTCCCTTTTTTGCTAGGCTTACCTCTCCTTAGCCCAAGTGTCCCTTCATTGTTTTGGACTTGGCCTGCTTAGTCTAAACTCATTAGCTGACGCATGATATTAGTGAAGTTTGTAACTCCAATGTGTTAATCTAGCTCATTCTTATACTTCTTATTTTTTATTTTTTTGGTAACACATTCTTATACTTTTTAGTGATAACTATTAACAATTATATATGCATAATATCAAATGGTGATTCAATGAAATAGGAATAAAATGAAAGGAACCAGAATCAAATGCTTATTCTCAATTCACAGTTTGATAGCCTTTAAAATTACCTGACTTTCTGGTAAACGAAATTAATAAAGAATGAACTCAAATTTGATCTAAACGACATAAATACTCTCTACGGGAAAGAAAAAAAACAAAGGTTCACTTTAATCATGTGTAATATTTAAATTTAATTTTAAAAAATAACTTGATAAGAAAAGTGTTGTTGTTAAAAGAGTAACAAAGTTTCTTTTTTCTCAAAAAAAAACAGTTTTTTCTATGAAATATATAAAATATTATAATTTTCAAAACATTTTTTACAAAACAAATCTTACCAAACGGAAAAAACTAAAATATTTTTCAAAACACATATCATATATATATAAAACATTTGATATATTTTTGGATAATGTTGTGGATTATTTGGCTCCATATAAATAAACTTAAATTGCAACACAGTGGTTTGAGTTATATCATTATTATTATTATTATTACATAGTTATATAGTTATTTTCTATTTTGAATTTAACTTAATTATTTAAGACAATAATTTATATAGATTTAACGAAAAATAATAACAGTCCTCCTAACTATAAAATGAATATGATTGTGAAAGGAAAAAGAAATTAAATATAATCTCATAAAGAAGGAAATCATAAATCCTAACTCTCTAGAGGAGATATTAATTAATTACTAATTTTATGGGATAAGATATGAAATAAAATTAGGGAAAAATAAATTTTGTAGGAGAATTCTAACCTCATGTCATAGATACATTAAGTGTGGGTCCAATCTATTTAAAAAAATAAAAAACAAAAAAAATGAGTGACACATATTTTTATGGTGTGTGTAGGAAAGATTTATTTTCTCATACAATATGAGAAAAACAAACCCCATAAAATTATTAATTACTAGTTAATAACGGAAAAATGGTAGTTAGAGTGTGCAATTAAACTATTTTCGAGGCTGCAGACGAATCACGAGGGTTTGGAATCGGAATCGGAATCGGAATCCCGTGTCTTCCCGAGGATACCAGGACAGCAACTACACATCGTTTTCAGAGTCGTCCAACTTTTTATTTTCTTTTCTAGATCCAACAATGTGTCGTTGTTTCCTCCACATGCGTATGAGTGATGATAGTTGCGCGCAAGACAATGATACTGCTTCTTAACTACATTAGCTTTTTTCTATTCTTGCCATAGTAGGTAATAAGATTCACTTATTTTGATACAAGTCACGGGTGGGCACGATGGAATCTTAAAAAAAGACTAGTCATTAATCAAGTAGGCCTGATTCAAACAAGATCATTACTTGACACATCAAGAGTTATTGCTGATTGAATTGTATTAATTTAAAAAAAAATAATTAGTTATTTAATTAATTTTTTATTATATTAATTGATTAGTTTAGTTTAAAATGTAATTTATCCCATTTCATTAAATTTAAATCAATTATTTTAAGTTTGATGTATAAGTTTAACAAAATATAAAAATTTAATTTTATTAAAAACAATTCTAAATTAATTTGTTAAAATATACTAATTATAAGTTTAAATAAATTTATCAAAAGACATCAAAATATAAATATAAATTATAAATATAATTTGAAACTAATTTTCAATACTGCAATATGATTCAAATTTAAGAAAACAAATGAAGTTTGTGTTGAAGTATAATAAAAAAAAGTTCTTAAGCATGCAAGTATGAATACTATTGAAAATATTATGTTGAAAAATATAAAATTTTAGGTTGATTCAAATTGAATTAGTTTTTAAATTTAGGTTGAAAATCCTATTTAATTTAATTAATATTTTTGGGTTTTTCAATTTATTTAGTTTGATCTTCCATTTTTTTTTTAACTTTGATTGGCTTGGTTCGATTTTAAACATTTCTATCATCAGTTTCTTTTCCTCTTAAACTTTATAATTTACATTGTGTTAAATTAACAAAGTATAGTTAAATTATATGCATTTTGTTTATAAAAAAAAAAATTATATGCATTTTGACGGGTGGGTATTTTCCTCAAACGGGTTATGTTTGTATTTAGATTCTTCTAGTTGAAAAATAATCTAAGTGAAGTTAATTAAAAACAAATATATAGTCATAAATTATCTAAAACTTAGGGAATATTTGTTACCCAATATAGGATAAGGCCATGATAGTATAAGATCTGATTGTATAAAATTTGATTAAATTTCAATATTACAAAGCATTTGGTATGGTATGGTATAAGATAATATCATCTTAAATTTGGTAATACATTGTATAATACTAGATAGGATAAAAATAATTATGTTTGACAAAAAAACCCTTTAATAAAGAATTTATATAATTCTTCCAAATATGTCATATGATATTAATTTTTATAAAAATATATTGATCAATGTGTCCAAAAAATATATTAATCTTTATAAAATAAAAATCTCCAATATTTTAAAAATTAATATATTGGAAAAATAATTTTTATTTTAATATAATATTAAAATAATGAGGAAAGTTATAGTTACAACTTTTTTTTTACAACCTCTTACAACAATATCTTATCACCATTGATTTTCGTCAATCAACGGTTATCATTTTCGTAAATTAAACTCATTAATTAATTATTAATTCACAATAATGATAACCATTGATTGGCGGAAATCAACGGTGATAAATTATGGTTGTAAATAAAAAATATTGTAAGTATAACCTTCCCCTAAAACAATGAATATTAATTCTTGAGAATTGCACTGGTCATCAACGTTAATACATCAACCTCTTATCAGACCCGTTCTCACCCCTTTAGACACCTAATTAAGTTATATATCATCTTGCTTACCAAAAACAAAAGTTATATATCATCTTGATGTATTAATGAAATATACTGTATAAGCTTATACTATATGATGGTCACGTTAAACAATTAAAAATATTATAACGTATAGTATAAACTTATACAATTGGACATTATACATCACACCAAACATATCTTAAATTCAATTAGATGGTGTTGTCTATCTGATCTGGATCTAAATATTTCATGTTACTCTAAACATATAAAAGACATTTAATTAATAGTTGAAAATAAATAAAAAATAATAACATTTTAAAACGTATGTTTTGGCCTGATTTTCTTCTAGATAATATATACTAAAGAACGATGGCTAAAATTTTACATTTAGAAAAAATAAATGAAGACGCAAGGGGGGTACGTGGGTGAGGACAAGAAAAAGGGCCACAGTGAAAGACACGGAAGCACGTGATGGGAATCCTTTGGAACGCATGAAAACAAATGTTCTTTTGGAGTGGTGGGCGAGAAAGCCAGGTCAAGTATCTTTGCAAGATTCTTACGCTCTCCAACTTTTTATAGGTTTTTTCGTGTGACTGAGTGCGTGTAGATGTTGACCTCTGCCAATCCACATGCATGCCGTTACTTTCATGAGCCTCATTCCCTCCTATACTATCCTCTCTTGGCCTCATACCCTCCCCTCAAATTTCCCTCCTAAATTCCCTGGTCGACCACATTTTCCTGCAACTCTCTTATAAATAAATAAAAAATGAAAAAATAATCATAAAAATAAAGATAACATAAATGAATTTTCGCGCAAGAGGGTGTTAGAAGCGTGGATATTACACATGCTCAATTTTTTGTTTAACTTTTGTGTTTTTTTATTTTAATTCCACTTTAAAGTGGAGGCGGTGAGGATCGAACTTGTGATCTTATAGTCACTCAAGCTCTGATACTGACCACCATTTTTTAGGTGGTCCCTAGGTATAAATATGAGGGTAAAATTAAGAAAGAAAAAAAATAACAGAGGTAATAAGGGAAAGAAAAAATTAGGGTTGTGAGAGGGAACACCAAATCATTGGGTGGTGTTATGGACCTGACGAAAGGCCCATATTTTAGAAGGACCAATAAAGGACAACACAAAAGGAAAGGAATCTCCTATTAATGACAATCATATCCAGACAGCTAAGCAGTTGAACTTGGGCCCCCAATATTGCTAAGAGTCCCTGAAGTACACTCCTTCATGTAACCCATCTATAAATAAAGGGGTTAAACCAACAAGTGATTAGCCTAGCATCAAAGGTATCTCATTCATCCGAGGTGAAGCATGTGCGTTGAGACATGACTCAGACATCCCGACATCCTGAACACTCAGTCTACCGAGCTGGGGGCAAATGTTATGGACATGAGTAAGGCCCATATCCACGGGAGGCCCAAACAACACAAGCCCACGTAAAGCACTATAAATAGAGCTAAAGACCACAGGTATGATCATCTCTTCTAAACCCTACTTTTGTGTAACCACCCAGCGCACACACACACCCTCTGGCTAACGCCGTCATATAAATGTGTAGTGATTCGCTGTCCCCAAGATACCTAATCCATAAGTATCTAGAAAGAAAACATCAGATCCAATATTAAGTATCTAATCTTTGGTTAAACACCTTTGCCTCATAATAGGTGGTCCTATAACAAAAAAAATATATTTCCCTAAATAGTGCTACACCAATCTTTGTTCTGCAATCTGCTGCATTATTTTAATCCCTTCTTTTCCTCTCTCAAACTGCCGTACTCCAACACCCTTAAATATATTTAGATTTTTGGTCTCATGGTGTCAGCAGTACTATATAAAATACTATTCTCTCTTCAATTCAGTCTTGGCAACTTTATTTTTTGAATCTGATTTTCTTCTCTGCATTTTGAATCTGAGTGTTGGCAACTTTTAGATATTACTATTTGCTAACCAACATTAGGGAAGCACATTATTTATTTTTTTTGTTTCTTTTCCCCAGTTTGAAAGCGACAGGGAGCTACTTTTTACTACACGTTTTGTTTTTGTATTGTTTCGAGTTTAGATTATAAGGGGCATTTATTAAAGGAGAAAATGAATTTTTCAGTAAAGTTGGCTCAAATTTTTTTGATTCTTATGTTTAGTTGATTGTCAAATATTATTAAAAATATGGGACAATTTTATAAAAATAACTCCACCTTCCAAATCTTTTCTTCAAGGGAATTAATAGGTCTTTGTCATGTGATTTGTGCTAGATCATTTGTTGCCTCTTTCAAACCCATTACAATTTGTGCAGCTTCTCCAATACCGCAATTAACCACAATCTTCTCAATTGCCGGCACCTGAAACAAAGGAAAACAAAAGCCTAACATTGCAAAGATTGAAGTAAAACCAATTATCAAGCCTCCATCTCATCTTCCACATTGTATGATACCAAAACTGAAAATCCCCATCAACCCCAAACCAAGCAAAAACTAAATTTTTACGGCAAAATCTCATGAAACCAAATTAACTTGTCATACCCCCATCTCATTTACCCAACTATAAGATAACAAATTTGAAGAAAAAAATCTCACTAACCAAAACCAGAAGAAAAAAAAAAATGAAACTTTCACTATGAAACCCCATAAAACCAAAGCAACTTATGATGCCTCCATTACATTTTCCCAACCTTAGAACCAAAGCAACTTATGATGAGACATTGAAAGAGAGAGAGAAAGAGTGTTTTTGATTGTAGAGAGAGAAGGTGGAAATGGTTGTTCAATGATTTTGTTCAAAAGTTTTGATTGATAAATCGAATATGGACTTTGTATTTTGGCAAAAAAGAGAAGGAGAAAGGACGAAAGAAGAAGAACAAATAGAAGGTTAATTTCATCATAAAAATCGTGCCAAAAATATCCCCATTGGATAGTTTTCTACATGGGATTTTGCTTCACAAATTAGAATCTCAGAAAAATTTTACAAATTTTATACTAAATATGGATAAATAAGATTCTTAACATCAATTTTTTGAATTTTAAAATTTATTTCTCTACCAAACACCCTCTAAAAAGTTTTCAGCTTTATTTTTATACTGAAATTCATTGTATAACTTCACTCATATTTTTCTCACGGGGAATATCGATTAATTTTGCATATATGATATATACGGATAGAAGCACTTCACAAAGGACCACGTGCCTTATCTAATATCGAAGTAACCAACTAAATGGTGGTAGCTCAGTTGGCGTATGGGAGCTAAGCAAGTGAGATGAGAACATATGTTCGAATCTCCCTAGTACCACCTTTGAGAGGGGTTTAAAGCCTTAATCCTAGACCCGCCCGAATAGAATTAATTGCGAAGTAATGAACCCATTGAAATATTTATATATATATATATATATATATATATATATATATATATATATATATATATATATATATATATATATATATATATATCGAAGTAACCATGCATCCTTTGCATCTGCATTTGAAAATCTTGTCTGTTTTCATCATTAACTCGACAATGCATAACATGGCTACCTATAGTTCTTAGCAGCCCATTGGTGGTGAAGGCTGATGCAATCAATAGGACTTCTTGATTAATTTGAAATAATAGCTACTTTTATTCTTTATTATTTCTTTTGTCGTCGGTCGTTTATTTCTTTTCCACTTAAATGTCAATATTTGTCGGGAAATATAATCAATGTGTGCTTTCCTTAATTTCCAATTGAAAAAATACAAGCGTTCAATCAAACTTACTTTAATTAAAAGCGTGGTTGGTGAGTGGAAAGGATCTACCAAGTTCTAACCTGCCCAAATTCAGTATACATAGGACAGTGAACAATTCTAAATTAAACAAGGATGACCTGGGCGGCGAGGATGAAAGAAATAAATTTAAATCTTTTTTCTCTATGATATATATATATATATATATATATATATATATATATATATATATATATATATATATATATATATATATATATATATAGTTTATAATTCTCATTTTACATGATAATTAAAATTTTCCTACACAACTCTTCGATTTTTGTGTTGATATTCACACATGACTTTTTCTAATATATGGGTATTGTAAATATTAGGGTTTATTTATTTGTTGTGAATATTAAAAATTAATTTTTCTTATTTATTTATTTTTTTAATTATTTAGAATCTTCTAGAAGGATCTAGATTTTTTTTAGGTTTTACTTTTATTATTTTTTGGGCTTGGCCCGTTAGACCTTTTTGTACTCTATAAATAGAGTACTCTTGTACAGTTTTATTCACAATTCAATAATATTTCAAATACTTTTTTCAAGTTGGTATCAGAGCTCTCGATCCTGAGGGCTCTTCTTCCGCAACTACCGCCTTTAGAGCGGAATCCTATTTGTTAGCCTCTCGCCGCCACCGGAAAAAATTTTCGGGGACCTTTTTGACCAAGAGGACCACTGTTTGACTCCATTTTTTCAGATCTATCAATCTAGGGACGTTTCAAGCAGTGGGTATTTGATCTCGTCATAAAAATCGGATCTTTTGGCCACACGAGCCTCCTTTGATCAGATCTAGTTTTTTGGTTGTTGTTTGGGACGTTCAAAGACCTCTACTTGTCATAAAAAGTTTTATGATCTTCTCCTCATCCTCTTTCTGGATCTATGCTCTTCTCTTTGATCGGACGTCTTTTGGTATTTTTCCCGAATTTTTTTGGCTTCTTGGAGCTTGTTTTTAACTATTTTTGTGCAGTATGGCCTCTTCACAAAGGAGTTCTTTTACAAAGTTTTCTGATGGTGCATCTTCTAGACCTAAGAGAGATGATCGATGGTGTTCTTATTGTAAAAGAACAGGTCATATTAAGGATCTATGCTTTCGTCTTCATGGAAAGCAAACTGTCTTAGAAAAGATGGCAAAGATGCGTGGTCAAGTGCATTTTATTTTTTCTGAAATAACTCCTGCACCTAATAAGACCCATCCTACATTTCGTGCAGATGAGTTGGAACGGCTCCGAGCCATTCTTGATTCTCTAAGTAAGTCATCTGATACTAGTGCTTTGACATAATAATTTTCTTGTAATTTAGATTCTCAAAATCCGGGGAGATATATATATTTTTATATAATTAAATATAGAACAAAATATAGTAATTCCTTAAAAATATATATTGAACCGAAAAAACTACAAAAAATACATCAAAGATTCACAAATATTACAATAATAACACTTTTAAAATTCGGTGAATTTTAGATTAAAGAAAAAAGCACACTCTCCCTTATAAACAAAACAAAATAATTCCATACAATAATATATATAATGCGGGGGAAAAATTATAATAAATATACCAAAAATTCACAAATATTCCAAGGATCATGCTGTTAAAACTTCATGAATTTTGGCTTAAAAATGAATGTACACTCTCTCTTACTCTCTTTACGCTGCGAGTGGAATTCTGTAACATACCCATGTGGATCTTCTTCCTTTGATGGCTAGACCCGGCTAATCTATTCTTAAATAAAATTATATGAATCACTTGACATTAATTTTGAAACTCAAATTATTGCTTTAAACGATAGACAATAATATTAAATACCAAAATACTAAAATTATTCATCTCAATATTATATTAAAAGGAAACATTAATTAATACATACAATTTAAAATAAGGGTTTTATGTTTATTATGTTGTAGGAAAAGTGATTGTGTAATGTTATAGATATTCGTTTTGCGTGCCATATTTTTTCTTTTTTGTTTTGTTTTAAAATGTGCGGGCCCCACAAAATGTTGTGTGTGTAGGAAAGTTTGTTGTGTTATGTTAAAGGATAAAATGAAAATCCTTAAAATAATTATACAATATGAATATCTGACATGAAAGGCTTGGCTACTTTGCTTTGCAAAACACGAGTCAGTATTTAATTCCTATCACATGGAATTAATTTTGATTTCTTTAATTGCCAAGTCATAATAATATAACACAACATTAATATCATAATATAAATATCAATAGAAACAAATAATAGTATTAAAATCATGGAAATCAATTTACGCAACCAACTTAGGTTTCAAAGTGAAAAACTAGTAACAATCGGAACATAAATTCAAAGATAATCAATTCACCCCAAAACTTATACTTTCTCTTCTTCGTTCTCTATCGCCGGCAATTATCTTTTCATCTCTAACTCTCCGAACTTTAACGTTCCATTAAACCGGTGATAGTTCATCAATGGCGGGTCGAGGCAAAACCCTAGGATTTGGCGCCGCCAAAAAGGCAACCTCAAGGAGCGGCAAAGCCGGCCTCCAATTTCTTGTCGGTCGTATTGCTCGGTTCGTCAAGGCCGAAAAATACGCCGAGCGCGTTGGCGCCGGCGCCCCTGCATACCTCGCCGCCGTCCTTGAATATCTCGTCGCCGAGGTTCTGGAGTTGGCCGGAAACGCTGCGAGGGATAACAAGAAAACTCGAATTGTGCCTCGTCATATACAATTGGCGGTTAGGAACGACGAAGAATTGAGCAAGCTTCTTGGCGATGTGACTATTGCCAATGGTGGTGTGATGCCTAATATTCACAATCTGTTACTCCCTAAGAAGGCTGGAACCTCTTCCAAGGGCACTGCTGCTGACGATGACTCTTAGATGTCGTTCAATTTCTTTTTTTGTTTTTTCACGAGCCACTACCAAATTTAGCCTTTTTGTTTTCCTCTCCGTTTTTAGATTCAAACAGGGTTTGATTCTTGTGCTCTGTAGCTTTAGTTAGGTTTTCAGTAGTGCTGTTAATATAATGGTATTCAGCTTGTTCCTTTTGAGAAGAGAATCTTTCACAATTCAATAATATTTCAAATACATTTTTCAAGTATGGGTCTCACATACTTTGTATCTCTATGACATAAGAATTTCCTTCTTATACAACATCAGAATTATAAAGCCTATATATATATATATATATATATATATATATATATATATATATATATATATATATATTATTTTGTGACGTAAGATGGAAAAAAAAAACTTTAGTCTACCGAAACTATTAAATTCGATACTCCTTTTATTAAAAAAATATTGAAAATTTTGAATAAAAAAATAAAAGAAAAATTAATAAAAGAGAGCATCAAATTTAATGGTCCCATTGCAGCAAAAATTTTATTAGTTGAACGGGACATTTTAAAAATGTTCAACCACAAGACCACAGCAGGAACAACCATAAGAAGAAGTTGTGAAATGACCGATTGAGAGTACAAAGCAAAAACGCAAGTAATCGTTGCTGCTGACGTGTCATGGCGTATTGGCTTGGGTAAAGTTTTGCAGATTTTAACTTCACTATCTCGAGAGTTTTACCGAACTAACTATCCAAAATGAGTGCAATTTCGGTTCGAGCACGGGTCTGTCTCGAACCCACGTATACCAATACGAAAGCTCGCAGCTAACTCTAACATGCTTTACATTAAGTATACTCGTCAAAATCCTTTATTTAGCAATTAACTAATTATTATAAAAAAAATCAGGATTATGATTGGCTGCAATTGTTGACTAATGAATGTCCAAGTTCTTAAAGATATCTAGATATGCATGCGTGGACCCAATGGCTGCCTGGTTAAGACTAAACCAGATAAATATACAATCAGGTGGGCTTTGGCTATATTTACTAATTACCTTTTCAGTTACGTTTACTAGTAATTAAGAAAATGAGAGAAACGTTCAAAATATACAAATAAATAAATAAATGAAAGGAACGAGAGGATTACGTCTTGGAGACCGCACTTTCCAAGTTTTTGTGTAAGCCAATACGCCATGACACGTCAGCAGCAACGATTACTTGCGTTTTTGCTTTGTGCTCTCAATCGGTCATTTCACAACTTCTTCTTATGGTTGTTCCTGCTGTGGTCTTGTGGTTGAACATTTTTAAAATGTCCAGTTCAACTAATAAATTTTTTGGTGCAATGGGACCATTAAATTTGACGCTCTCTTTTATTAATTTTTCTTTTATTTTTTTATTCATATTTTTCAATATTTTTTTAATAAAAGGAATATCGAATTTAATAGTTTCGGTACACCTTTTTTTTTCATCTTACGTCACAAAATAATATATATATATATATATATATATATATATAGGTTTTATAATTCTCATGTTGTATAAGAAGGGAATTCTTATGTCATAGAGATAAAAAGTATGTGGGACCCATACTTGAAAAATGTATTTGAAATATTATTGAATTGTGAAAGATTCTCTTCTTAAAAGGAACAAGCTGAATATCATTATATTAACAACACTACTGAAAACCTAACTAAAGCTACAGAGCACAAGAATCAAACCCTGTTTGAATCTAAAAACAGAGAGGAAAACAAAAAGGCTAAATTTGGTAGTGGCTCGTGAAAAAAAAGAAAAAGAAATTGAACGACATCTAAGAGTCATCGTCAGCAGCAGCGCCCTTGGAAGAGGTTCCAGCCTTCTTAGGGAGTAACAGATTGTGAATATTAGGCATCACACCACCATTGGCAATAGTCACATCGCCAAGAAGCTTGCTCAATTCTTCGTCGTTCCTAACCGCCAATTGTATATGACGAGGCACAATTCGAGTCTTCTTGTTATCCCTTGCAGCGTTTCCAGCCAACTCCAGAACCTCGGCTGCGAGATATTCGAGGACGGCGGCGAGGTATACAGGGGCGTCGGCGCCAACGCGCTCGGCGTATTTTCCGGCCTTGAGGAACCGAGCAATACGACCGACAGGAAATTGGAGGCCGGCTTTGCCGCTCCTTGAGGTTGCCTTTTTGGCGGCGCCAGATCCTAGGGTTTTGCCTCGACCCGCCATTGATGAACTATCATCGGTTTAATGGAACGTTAAAGTTCGGAGAGTTAGAGATGAAAAGAGAATTGCCGGCGATAGAGAACGAAGAAGGGAAAGTATAAGTTTTGGGGTGAATTGATTATCTTTGAATTTATGTTCCGATTGTTACTAGTTTTTCACTTTGAAACCTAAGTTGGTTGCGTAAATTGATTTCCACGATTTTAATACTATTATTTGTTTCTATTGATATTTATATTATAATATTAATGTTGTGTTATATTATTATGACTTGGCAATTAAAGAAATCAAAATTAATTCCATGTGATAGGAATTAAATACTGACTCATGTTTTTTGCAAAGCAAAGTAGCCAAGCCTTTCATGTCAGATATTCATATTGTATAATTATTTTAAGGATTTTCATTTTATCCTTTAACATAACACAACAAACTTTCCTACACACACAACATTTTGTGGGGCCCGCACATTTTAAACAACATCAACATCAACATCAACATCACCTTTATCCCAAATTAATTGGGGTCGGTGGTAGATGAACCCACATGAGAGATATAAAAATGTTGAAAAAATAAAATAAAATAAATAAATAAATAAATAAAAAATAAATAAATAAATAAATAAAAAATAAAAATAAAATTTTTTAAAAACTAAAGAAAAAAAATAAAATAATAATAATAATAATAATAAAAATATATATATATATATATATGTATATGAATATATAAATAAATAAAAGTGAAAAAGAAATGGACAAGAAGAAGTGGGGGAAATGAAGGGGAAAAGGACTAAAAAGGGACCATCTGGAACATAGGAATAACCACGGGTCTAACCCTCCACCATACTTAAAGCTTTTCTCCATTCCGTTCTAAGACATACCGTCCGCCAATCTATATCCCACTCCATTAAATCTTGTTTTACTACCTTCCCCCAAGTAAGTTTCGGCCGACCTCTGCCTCTTTTTGTGTTGAGCTCTTGGTAACAAACTTCTGTTCTTACAGGAGCATCCAGGGGCCTTCTCATCACGTGCCCAAACCACCTCAATCTATGTTCTCTCATCTTCTCGGCAACAGGTACTACTCCGACCTTTCGTCGAATATCTTCATTTCTTATCTTATCCATCTTTGTGTAACCACACATCCACCTTAGCATCCTCATCTCTGCTACTCCCATCTTATGCTCATGTTGCCTATGTGCTGGCCAACATTCCGCTCCATAAAGCATTGCCGGTCTTACTACCGTTTTATAGAATTTTCCTTTTAACTTAAGGGGGATTTTGCGGTCACACAAAAACCCAGATGCACTGCGCCATTTCATCCACCCTGCTCTGATTCTATGATTAACATCCTCATCAATCTCTCCACCTTTTTGTAAAATGGAGCCCAAGTATTTAAAAGCATCTTTTTTGGGTACCTCTTGACCAATTAAATGCACGGGCTCTTGGTCCCCATCTCGTACCAGAGAGAACTCACACTTTAGATACTCAGTCTTGCTTCGACTTAATGTGAATCCTTTGGATTCCAATGTGCTTCTCCACAATTCAAGTTTTCTATTAACACCCTCCTTGCTCTCATCAATAAGCACAATATCGTCTGCAAAAAGCATACACCATGGCACTTCCTCTTGAATATCTTTTGTTAGTTCATCCATAACTAAGGCAAAAAGATAAGGACTTAGAGCCGACCCTTGGTGTACACCAACCGTGATAGGAAAATAACTTGATGTTCCGTTACAAGTTTTAACACATGTAGTAGCCCCATCATACATATCCTTTTGCCTTTACATACTTTGATGGAACCTTTTTCTTCTCCAGAACCCACCATAAAACTTTCCTTGGAACCCTATCGTATGCTTAAAACAAAACAAAAAAGAAAAAATATGGCACGCAAAACAAATATCTATAATATTACACAATCACTTTTCCTACAACATAATAAACATAAAATCCTTATTTTAAATTATATGTATTAATTAATGTTTCCTTTTAATATAATATTGAGATGAATAATTTTAGGATTTTGGTATTTAATATTATTGTCTATCGTTTAAAGCAATAATTTGAGTTTCAAAATTAATGTCAAGTGATTCATATAATTTTATTTAAGAAGAGATTAGCCGGGTCTACCCATCAAAGGAAGAAGATCCATATGGGTATGTTACAGAATTCCACTCGCAGCGTAAAGAGAGTAAGGGAGAGTGTACATTCATTTTTAAGCCAAAATTCATGAAGTTTTAACAGCATGATCCTTGGAATATTTGTGAATTTTTGGTATATTTATTATAATTTTTTCCCCGAATTATATATATTATTGTATGGAATTATTTTGTTTTGTTTATAAGGGAGAGTGTGCTTTTTTCTTTAATCTAAAATTCACCAAATTTTAAAAGTGTTATTATTGTAATATTTGTGAATCTTTGATGTATTTTTTGTATTTTTTTCGGTTCAATATATATTTTTAAGGAATTACTATATATATATATATATATATATATATATATATATATATATATATATATATATATATATATATATATATCTCCCCGGATTTTGAGAATCTAAATTACAAGAAAATTATTATGTCAAAGCACTAGAATCAGATGGCTTACTTAGAGAATCAAGAATGGCTCGGAGCCGTTCAACCTCATCTGGACGAAATGTAGGTTGGGTCTTATTAGATTACAGGAAAATGTTGACCACGCATTTTGCCATCTTTTCTAGACAGTTTGCTTTCCATGAAGACAAAAGCATAGATCCTTAATATGACATGCTCTTTTACAATAAGAACACCATTGATCATCTCTCTTAGGTCTAGAAGATGCACCATCAGAAAACTTTGTAAAAGAACTCCTTTGTGAAGAGGCCATACTGCACAAAAATAGTTAAAAACAAGCTCCAAGAAGCCAAAAAAATTCGGGAAAAATACCAAACGACGTCTGATCAAAGAGAAGAGCACAGATCCAGAAAGAGGATGAGGAGAAGATCATAAAACTTTTTATGACAAGTAGAGGTCTTTGAACGTCCCAAACAACAACAAAAAATTAGATCTGATCAAAGGAGGCTCGTGTGGCCAAAAAGATCCGATTTTTATGACGAGATCAAAGACCCACTGCTTGAAACGTCCGTAGATTGATAGATCTGGAAAAATGGAGTCAAACAGTGGTCCTCTTGGTCAAAAAAGTCCCCGAAAAAAATTTTCGGTGGCAGCTAGTGGCGGCGAGAGGCTAACAAATAGGATTCCGCTCTAAAGGCGGTAGTTGCGGAAGAAGAGCCTTCAGGATCGAGAGCTCTGATACCAACTTGAAAAAAGTATTTCAATATTATTGAATTGTGAATAAAACTGTATAAGAGTACTCTATTTATAGAGTACAGAAAGGTCTAATGGGCCAAGCCCATAAAATAATAAAAGTAAAACCTTGAAAAATCTAGATCCTTCAAGAGGATTCTAAATAATTAAAAAATAAATAAATAAGAAAATCTAATTTTTAATATTTACAACAAATAAATAAACCCTAATATTTACAATATCCATATATTAGAAAAAGTCATGTGTGGGACCTATATCAGCACGAAAATCGATGAGTGTGTAGGAAAATTTTAATTGTCATG